>CAUYRH010152743.1:0-43747 GCA_963574655.1 Perodicticus potto
GGCACTCTATCCAGGGTGACAGCTTGAGGCTCTGTCTCAAAAAAAAAAACCACAACGAGATACCCACCTCATTCCAATTATGATATATACCACACACACACACACACACACACAAAATAGTGCTATACTCATTTCATGTAAAGATTTTTCTCTACTTAGTATTATTTTCTTAGGATAAGTTCCCAGAAATGGAATTATAGATCAACAGATTCTTTTTTCGTTAATGTGGAAGAAAGAGATTGAGTTTTAGTAGTATCCTGACCAGAAATGACCCAGTGAAAAAACAACTTCAACAACTCATAACCAACCTTCTGTAACGCAGCTGTGCATATTACTACCTATTTTCTTGGCAAACAAATAGGTTTAAGGAGAGTTAGGCAGTTTTTCATCTTTTTATTTTCATCAATGTAATACATTCACATGGCTGCGATAATCAAAGTCAAATCATACTACAAGACTTAAAATAAAAAACAGTAGGCGGCAGCGCCTGTGGGTCAGCGACTAGGGTGCCGGCCCCATATACCTAGGGTGGCAGGTTCAAGCCCGGCCCGGCTGAACTGCAAAAACAAAAAATAACCAGGCGTTGTGGCAGGCGCCTGTAGTTCCAGCTACTCGGGAGGCTGAGGCAAGAGAATCGCCTAAGCCCAGGAGTTGGAGGTTGCTGTGAGCTGTGTGATGCCACGGCACTCTACCGAGGGCGATAAAGTGAGACTCTGTCTCTACCAAAAAATAAAAATAAAAAAATAAAAAACAGGCTCAGTGCCTGTGGCTCAAGCAGCTAAGGCGCCAGCCACATACACCTGAGCTGGATGGTTCTAATCCAGCCCGGGCCTGCCAAACAATGATGGCTGCAACCAAAAAATAGCCGAGCGTTGTGGTGGGTGCTTGTAGTTCCAGCTACTTGGGAGGCTGAGGCAGGAGAATCGCTTGAGCCCAGGAGTTGGAGGTTGCTATGAGCTGTGGTGCCACGGCACTCTATCCAGGGGTACAACTTGAGGCTCTGTCTTAAAAAATAAATAAATAAATAAAAATAAAAAATAGTCGTACCTCCTGTTCTTCCCCATTCTCCCATCCCCCACCCCAGCTTTAACTCTTTCAACCTTTTTTTTTTTTTTTTTTTTGAGACAGAATCTCAATATGTTGCCCTCAGTAGAGTGCTGTGGCATTACAGCTCACAGCAACCTCAAACTTTTGGGTTCAATCATCTCTCTAGCCTCGGCCTCCCAAGTAGCTGGGACTACAGGCGCCCGCCACAATGCCCGGCTATTTTTTGTTGCAGTTGTCATTGTTGTTTAGCTGGCTCGGGCCGGGTTCAAACCTGCCACCCTTGGTGTATGTGGCTGGCGCTGTAACCACTGTGTACAGGCACTGAGCCTCTTTTGATATTTCCTTGAGTATTTGCCTTCATATTTCTAAATAATATCCTTAAAAACATATTTCTTTTATTTATAAAATTTAGATATTACCTATAAATTTACTACCTCATATGGAAATGAGAATTTTAAAAAATTTATTTATTATTAATTTATTTTTGACACACAGTCTCAATATGTTGCCCTTGGTAGAGTGCTGTGGCATCACAGCTCACAGCAACCTCAAACTTTTGGGGTCAATGAACTCTCTAGCCTCAGCCTCCTAAGTAGCTGGGACCACAGCTCACACACAATGCCAGCTATTTTTTGTTGCAGTTTTCATTGTTGTTTAGCTGGCCCGGGCCGAGTTTGAACTTGCCACCTTTGGTGTATGTGGCTGTCACTGTAACCACCATGCTTCAGGCTGAGCCTCTTTCTTTCATTCTTTTTTTTAGAGACAGAGTCTTACTTTATCACCCTTGGTAGAGTGCTATGGCGTCACAGCTCACAGCAACCTCCAACTCCTGGGCTTAGGCCATTCTCTTGCCTCAGCCTCCTGAGCAGCTGGGACTACTGGGCGCCTGCAACAACACCTGGCTACTTTTTGTTGTTGTTGTTGTTGCAGTATGGCCAGGGCTGGGTTTGAACTGGCCACACTCGGTATATGGGGCCGGCGCCCCACCCACCAAAGCACAGGTGCCACCCACTAAGCCTCTTTCGATATTTCCTTGAGTATTTGCCTTCATATTTCTAAACAATATCCTTAAAATGCTACTTCTTTTATTTATAAAATTTAGGCATTACCTATAAATTTACTGCCTCATATGAAAATGAGAATTTTTAAAAATTTATTTATTTTTTATTTATTTTTTTGATACAGAGTCTCACTATGTTGCCCCCGGTAGATTGCCATGGCGTCACGGCTCACAGCAACCTCAAACTCTTGGGCTTAATCAATTCTTCTGCCTCAGCCTTCTGATTAGCTGAGACTACACGTGCCCTCCAGAACGCCCGGCTATTTTTTTTTTTTATTGTAGTTGTCATTGTTGCTTAGTGGACCGGGGCTGGGTTCAAACCCATCAGCCCTGGTGTATGTGGCTGGCATCCTAGCCGCTACAGGCACCGAGCCAAAAAAATGTTATTTTTAGTCTACAAAATTGTGTGTATATCTCTATGGTGAACAACCTGGTGTTTTGAAATATGAATACATTGTGTAATGACTAAATCAAACCAATTAGCATATAATTACTTTTCTTTTCTGAGGTAAAAACACTTAAAAGCTACTCTAAACAATTTTCAAATACTATACACAATACATTGTTATTAAGATAGTCCCTATGTTGTCATATTTCTTGAATTTATGAATTCAAGAAATTGAAATTCTAATCTTGAATTAGAAATATAATTGAAATTTTGTATCCTTTGGCCAAGAGAAAATGAGAATAGCACACTTCTCTTCTTATCTCCTAATCTGTGTTACATTAATTTTTCTTTTGGGGAGCATATTATCTAGTAACTTTCCCTTTTTTGTTTTTTTTTAAGAAACAGTCTCACTCCATCGCCCTTGGCAGAGTGCTGTGGCATCACAGCTCACAGCAACCTCCAGCTCTTGAGCTTAGGCGATTCTCTTGCCGTTGGCCCTACTTACTGAGCCTACTTTCCTTTTTTGTTTTTCCCCCCGAGACACAGCCTCAAGCTGTGGTCCTGGGTAGAGTGCCATGGCATCACAGCTCACAGCAACCTCCAACTCCTGGGCTCAAGTGATTCTCCTGCCTCTGCCTCCTCCTGCCAATGCCCGGCTATTTTTTGGTTGCAGCCGTCATTGTTGTTTGGTGGGCCCGGGCTGGATTTGAACCCGCCAGCTAAGGTGTATGTGGCTGGCGCCTTAGCCGGTTGAGCCACAGGTGCCGAGCCATAGTCTCTGAACTCTTGAGCTCAAGTGATCCACCTGCCTCAGGTTCCCAGAATGTTCAGATTACAGGAGTGAGCCACCGCGCCCAGCCAGTATCAGGCATATCTTATACTATTTTTATTTATTGAACTGTCATGCAACTTTTTCTTTATTTCCTTTATTATTTTCCCCCAAATTTCTGTTTAGTATATTATTAAATCAAAGCACATAAATAAACTCAACAAGGGTTTCTAGATGGCATTAGATATTTTTTCACTCTGTTCAATGAGGCATCTTGGCTAGATGTTTCTGATGTGGATTATCTTGGGGTTTTTTGTTGCTTTTTGTTTTTTGTACTTAGAGAACATTTTATAAAAAATAAAATTGAATCAAGATTTACATTCATAACACCAACAAAAAGTTCTCAATAAGAGTCTACATAAAGTAAAAAACTGTATCTTGGGTTTTTACACAGCGTTGTATAGCTTGCACTCATTACTCATAAGTAACCCTTTTTCCTACTAGATTCTTCTCTGAATGAGAGGTCCCATTCCAAAGATTGAACAATAAAGGACTCAGACTAGGCAAGAGATTAGGTTTGTATCTGAAATATCATTTGAATGCCATTCAGCTCTACAGAGAGAATAAGCTCCTCAAAAATAGAGTGAAACCATCATATGGGGTGGGAGTCTTTCTGTACTCCTTATCTCATCCCTTTCTCTGGAGGATCCTTTCTCCAACACTTAGGAAAATGCTGCTAAGTGAACAAAATGAAAATGACCTTCCTGAGGCTGGTGAGATGGCTTAGCGATCTTCTTGCCTCAGCCCCCTGAGTAGCTGGATAAACAGATGCATGCCCACCACAATGCCCAGCTATTTTTTAGAGTCAGGGTCTTGCTCTTGGTCTTCTTTGTCTACTTCTGAGCTCAAGTAATCCACCAGTTTTGGCCTCCCAGAGTGGTAGGATTATAGGTGTGAGCCACCCCATGCACAATATCTTAAAACTTTAACATTGTAATGTGCTCGTCAAGTTAGGATGAACAGCTGCTTATGTGTGTGATTCCTTAAAATTGTTCCCTGTTTGAATAATGAGAGTTGCAACAATATATTCCATCTCACATGCTATTTAAAATATGACCTTGACAATTTTCTTATGAAGAGATGCAGTCTGTATGCCCTACTCTGGAATCTGGGTGGGCTTGTAACTCCCTTGTAACTAATTATGCAGTACAATTGATGCCACGTAACTTCTGAGGCTTGATCAGAAAAGGTGATATAACTTTTGCCCTGTCCCCTGGAACACTTGTACAGGAGCCTTGAGCTGCTTTGTCAGCAATCTTGCTGGCCTGAGGCCACCATGTTGTGAGGAAGCCCAAAGTTGCCCATACCATGCAAAGACAGAAATGCCTAGGTAGTCCTTAGCTCCAGCCCTCTGCTACTCCAGCTCCACCCACTGTCTGATTACCAAGAGACCCTGAGTCTGAGGGTCTGAGCCAGAAATTCCCAGCCAGCAGCTTCCCAAATTCCTGACCCACAGAAATCATCAGAGACAATAAAATTATTGCTTTTATTTTAAGCCACTAAGTTATGGGGTGATTTGTTACACTGTAATAGTAACTGGAATATTCCCTAAAATATTCCTTTCCAGAGTGTTAGGTTTACTGTACCTGGCCCTTCTTTTCAAATTTATGTGGCAGTAACCTCTTATGCCTTTTTTTTTTAAAAATAGATTTTGTTTTGTAGAGCAATTTTAAGTTCACAGCAAAATTGAATGGAAGTAGTTTCCATATACCTCCTGCCCCCACAAATACACATCTTCCCCCCATCAACATCCTGCACCACAGTGGTATATTTGTTACAACTGATGAACCTATGTTGATACATCATTATTATTCAAAGCCCACAGTACATATTAGGGTTCACTCTTGGAGTTGTACATTCTATGAGTTTTGATAAAGGTATGAAGGTAAGTATTCATTATTAGTGTTATACAGAATAGTTTCCCTAAACTAAAACTCCTTGTACTTCTATTTATCTCTCCCTCCCCTCTAAGCCCTAGCAACCACTGTTCTTTTTTCTCTGTCTTGACAGTTTGGCCTTTTCCAGAATGTCATATAGGTGGAATCATACAGCACATACTTTTCAGAGTGGCATTCTCTGATTTCTTATCTACCGTCAAGACTATTCATATTAACTTCATTTTACCTGTGTAGAAGTAGATGGTGGCTGATAAATAAAATGAAAATGCAAGCGATAAAGGGTGGCTGGGGGAATTCTTGAATCAGCATCACATGGGGGTGATAAAGCCCTGAGGTAGGGAAGAAAAAAGGACAACTGTGGTTAGGGAAATGTGTTTAGAGGGGTTTGGGTGTCAAGACAGCCTTGGAAAGAGAAGCAGGGCCCCTACTCAGTGCAGGGCTATATAGGTCAGGGTATTTTTTTCAATGTGTAACAGGAAGCCATTGGAGGGTTTTGAGCAGAGTAATCAGATCTCATTCACATTTCAAAAATAACATGCTGACTTCTGAAGAGAAGTGACTTGCCGGTGGACCCAAGAAGCAGTCACCCAGGTAAGAAACTATAGCAGGAGCTGAGGCAAGAGATGATGGTGGTTTTCTCTGGAGTGTTAGCAATACCAAAGGTGAAAAACACAGGGATTGGAGACATTGTGAAAGCAGATCAGATTTGTTAATCAATTGAATGGGATTAAAAAAGGCAGTGGGAGTATTAGGAAAGAAGCCTAATTTGTTGGCTTCAAGAATTTACAGTATTGGCTCAGCGCCTGTGGCTCAACGGGCTAAGGCACCAGCCACG
Source organism: Perodicticus potto (assembly GCA_963574655.1). Taxonomy (NCBI): domain Eukaryota; kingdom Metazoa; phylum Chordata; class Mammalia; order Primates; family Lorisidae; genus Perodicticus; species Perodicticus potto. The sequence goes on from CAUYRH010152743.1 coordinate 6,058, forward strand.
TACACCTGAGCTGGCGAGTTCGAATCCCGGGACCACCAAACAATGACAGCTGCAACCAAAAAAAAAAAAATGGCCGGGCGTTGTGGCGAGCGCCTGTAGTCCCAGCTACTTGGGAGGTGGAGACAGGAGACTCGCTTGAGCCCAGGAATTGGAGGCTGCTGTGAGCTGTGATGCCACAGCACTTTATCCAGGATGACAGCTTGAGGCTCTGTCTCAAAAAAAAAAAAAAAAATTTGCAGTATTAACAAAATAATAAAGATTGATATGGGGAAGGAACTTGGGGGGGGGGATTTACCGTCAACATACCATATTCTCCAACGTTGTTTTTTATTTTTTTAAATAATGGCACGGTCGGGCCCCTTACCCAACATTCTATACTGAACATTTTCACAGAGCAAACTGGAAAGAATTTTACAATGAATACCCACATACCCACGACCTAAATTTTACACCTTACTATACTTCCATCCATGCTTCTCGTCAGCCCATGTTTTGTAACGCATTTAAAATGCAGACTTCAATGCATTTCCCTGTGAATTCACCCCAGCACGCTTATGCTTATAATTTGTTCCCAGATTTTTCTTTTTTTTTTAGAGACAGAGTCTCACTTTATCGTCCTCGGTAGAGTGCTGTGGCGTCACAGCTCACAGCAACCGCCAACTCCTGGGCGTAGGTGATTCTCTTGTCTCGGCCTCCGCCACAACGCCCGCCTATATATATATATTTGTAGAGACCGAGTCTCACTTTGTCACCCTCAGTAGAGGGCCGTGGCGTGACACAGCTCACAGTAACCTCCAACTCCTGGGCTTAGGCGGGTCTCTTGCCTCAGCCTCCCAAATAGCTGGGACTACAAGCGCCCGTCACAACGCCCGGCTATTTTTTGTTGCAGCTGTCGTTGTTGGTGAGGTGGTCCGGGCCGGGTTCGAACCCGCTACCCTAGGTGTATGTAGCTGGCGCTGTAACCACTGCACTACGGGCGCCGAGCCGAAATGCTCAACTCTGAAGTGCACATTCGCTCAGTTCGGAGTGCACATGCGTCTCACCTTCAATATCAGAAACAAGGCGGTATAATAAACGGTCAGCCGGGGTTAGAAATCTGGAGGTCTGAGAACCGATCTTGGCTTGAAATGCAAATTCGGGAATCTTTAGAACACAGTTCAATTTAAATAACGCGCTGGCATAAAATCACCCAGGGGGTGTATAGGAAAGGGTCTGGGCCCTCAGAGACCAGGGTTTTGAGGTCGGTAGGGTAGCAGAGCAGGCGCAGGAGAAAAGTCAGGGGTGGAGCGAGCTGGCCCAGGCCAGGGTCCTGGAAGGAACTCCCTCTCGGGGCCACGGGGCGGTCCTTGGTCGCCGTCCCAGGTGACCCGAGGAGTCTCTAATCGCTGGTGCGGGGGCGGGCAAGTCTGGAGAGCCGGGCGTGGAGGGGGTTCCCGGGCGAGGCGAGAAGGGCAGCGGAAGGCGGGGAAAAAGGAGGAAGGCAGAAAAAGAAGGGTAGGGAGTAGAGGAGGAAAAGGCGGGGCTCGGAAAGAAGCAAGGGGAGAAGGGGAGAAGCGGTGAAGCGCAGGAAGGAGCGAGGGGCCGACGCGCAGGGCGGGGAGCGGCGGCGATGGGCGGAGTCGCCGCAGCGGCCGGCCGAGGGGCGGGCGGAGGGAGGGGGTGTGTGCGCGGGTCACATGGTCGCGCTGCCCTCCCAGTCCGCCGCCCTCGCCGCCGCGGTGCGCTGGCTGCAGGAAGCCGCCGCGCCGCCGCTTTTGTTGTCAGGGTCCCCGCGAGGAGCGCCTCTCGCTGGCCCCGCCGGCCGCACTCGCTGCAGCCCGCTCTCCGGCTGCGGGGCCCGGATCCCGGGCGCCCCGCCCGCTCTGCCCATGAGGGGGCCTCGCGACCACCGCTGCTTCCAGCCCGGGGCTGCGCGGCGCTGAGGCGGCGGCGGCGGCGCTGCCCCCTCTGCGGGACGCGGGCGGCCTCGGCCCCCTGCCCGAGGGCACCATGGAGGTGAATGCGGGTAAGAGCCGGACTGCGGCGGGCGGGGGCACGGCGGAGAGGGCGCTGGGAGCCCGCCTGGGCACTCGGGGGGCGGCGGCAGGGGTGTCCCCAGGACTAACAGGGCATGGTGGGCTGCTGAGCGCTGCATGTCCGTCTCGGGCTGGGTTCTCATAGCCCCCCGGGCTGCCCCGCGCCCGCTCTTCTGTCTGCCTGCATAGCCGCAGCGCACCCGGCGGCGCCCAACCCGGCCCCCCCCTCACATGGCCCGGCCGCGCGAGCCACGTGCGCGCTATGTTTACGTTCGGCGGCGCGCGGGAGCCGGTTGGCTGGGCGGGCGCGTGACGCGTCATTACATAATGGTCGCTGAGGCGGCGGCAGCGGGCGGGGACACGTGAGGCCGCTCGGCTCCCTGACCCACATTCCCCGGGGCCGCAGGGACACGTGGGGGCGGGGTTTCGCGCGCGCGCGCAGGCTGGGAGCGCCGCAGCTTCCCTGGTGTCCCCGCCCCTTTGGAACCCTCCGGGCTGTGACGTGGCAGCGATTCCTTCCTCCCCCGCGGGGTTTCACACTGCGGAGGAGCCCGCGCGTGCGCGCCTGCTGGACCCCGCGCCGGGGCGGCCCTGGGACCAGCGCGGAGCCGCAGTGTCCCGGCTGCACGGCCGCGAGGTGACCCCGAAGGTGCGGATTTCCAGCCGCCTGACACCTGGGGATGCTGACGGCCGCATCCCTTGCAGAGCTAGAGGAGGAAGTGCAGGGCGAGGGCGCGCCGCAGGACGTAGGAGGTCCCTGGAGGGAAGCGTGGGGTTTCCCTTGATGGGAGACCCTCCGAGGAGCTTAGATCTCGAACAATGCTCTGTAATCTGGATAGAACCCCCTTTGTTAGGATGCCGCCTCACTGTTTACGGAAAAAAATGTTTTATCTAGGACAGGTGTCTTAGAAACCTAGTCTTAGAAACAGCTCGAAAATCTCCTCGGGCTGGGGTTTTAATGTAAACGGGTTACACCCGTATATAATCATTTAGCTCATTTAGCTCATGTAGGGTCTGCATGACTCAGGTGACTGGGAGGCCTTATATAAGTCTGGCTGTTACTCATTTAAATTAAAAATTTTAAATTTATGAGTCGCTTCCTCTTCGTAAACCTGATCAAGAGGATTTGGCTTTATAAATACCACGTTCCCTTTCTCCTTTTGTCTGCCCCAAATGACAATCTTTATACATGTGACATTACAAAAGCAGCCAGTTTTTGTTTTTGTTTTTTTGAGGTATATCAACCTCTAAGAATAATGCCTTGATAAAGTAAGTCAAGTTAGTTGTATTTTAGTTACCTAATGCGTTTGCTTAGCCTTTAAGGATATTTTTAAAAACGCAGTGACTCGGTTGTAGAATTCAACTTTCTCGTGAGAGGAATTTAGAGGTTATCAGGTTCATCCTTTTATTACCCAGCCTTTATCATAAATTTTTCTAGTTTGCTCCTTTGTGGAACCTGATCACTGATACTGATCTTACCTTTTGGAGGTACAAATTGTAAACACTTTTTTGGATGACAGTTGAGCATCCCTTCCTCTGGTTCATTTGTTCCGATTTCCGTTTTCATCCCTTGTTTTTTGCTCATTGTTGTTTTTTCCTGATCATTCATCATTCTTGTTGTCCTGTGGGATATAGCACCCAGAAGTAAACTGGCCCCTGAGAAAGTGGTTGGACAATTACCAAGTTCCAAGTTGCCCTCTTCATTTTGGATTCTGCTGCAAATGAGTTTTCTGGCAGGCTTATCATCATCATCATTACTATTTTTTTGCTTATTGCTTTGCTGACTCATAGTAACCTTGCAGTCAGCTAGGACCTTTCATGTGAACTATTTTGAAGCTAGGTTCATTCATTGTTCACATAATTGCTTGACCTGAAGTGTAGGCATTCCAATTATTTTTCTTCTAGTTTCTTTGCCCTCAAGTTCAACGGTGCTGCAAGGTGTTACCTAGTATAGTAAGAGGGAGCTTTAAAAAACATTCTCTTTAACTTCCTAACTTCCTTCAAATTGTTGTAGACACTGACCAGGGTGGGTTCAAGTTCAGTGCTGTGTAGCACACATCTGCCCTTCCCTTTAGGTTCATATCAGTTGATAAACATTCAAGCAATGGTCATTTAATCTTACTATCCTGACACACTGTTTACTTTATCCATGACTGATACAGATATGAAATATTGATGTGTTAGGAGAAATTGACTACACATTTTTGTCACAGAAAGATTTTGAGTGAGTATATTAAGTTTGCGGAAGTAAAATACAACTCATTGCACACACTTCATAAACATGTAATTTAATTTTAAGAAGAAAAATATTCCTACACAGTCTATTCTTAAGCTCTACAAATCTGTAGTCAACAAAGTTTTTCTAAACTTGGGGAAAAAATCCGGGATATAAGGCAGAGAAATCTTCAGTTGTGGAGAGAAATAGGAAGATAATGGGAAGAACCAGAGTGAAGTAGGAAGCTGCTTTACTAGTTAGTAGGGTTAAGGAATCCAAAAGGTGGTGTGGAAATAACCTAAGAAACCACGTTCAAAAAATGAAGGGGGCAGCACCTGTGGCTCAGTGAGTAGGGCGCCGGCACCATATACCAAGGGTGGCGGTTCACCACCACTTTGTCACGGGCGCCTATGTTCCCGGCTACTCAGGAGGCTGAGGCAAGAGGATCGCCTAAGCCCAAGAACTGGAGGTTTATGTGAGCTTGTGATGCCACGGCACTCTACCGAGGGCACAAAGTGAAACTGTCTCTAAAAAAAAAAAAAAAGGGAATAAGAAAGGATAAGTTTAGTTTTTTCGAACTATTCTAATTAAACTCTCCCAGTATAATGATGGCAAAATAATAATCACCAATATCTTTTATATTTTTGCAGTTTTTGGCCAGGGCCGGGTATGAACCTGCCACCTCTGGTATACAGGGCTGGAGCCCTACTCCTTTGAGCCACAGGCGCCTCCCCATCACCAATATCTTGTTAAGCATGTACTATGTGTCAAGGCCTTTACATGGGTTCCCTACATTAATTCCATGAAGTAGCGAGGGGGATGGGTCTATAGAGGGAGGGTTAATAGGGGGACCACACCTCCATATTGCAAGTACACGTTGGATCTATCAGGTGTAGAACACACAGCGCTAACCCAGTTAATGCTATAATTGGGTAAAAGAGGTGAAGGCTATGTTAATTAGTAGGCTATAAACACTCCAATTTGTACAAATAATCGACACATTGAATCCCACGATGGCATAAATGTATTCATGATGTACGTATAAATGACTTAATAAAAAAAAAAATTCCATGAAGTAAGATGGTTGCCACCATGTTAATTTATGTAACTTAATTTGAAGTTACGTAAATTGCCTAGGCAAATGGTAGAGTCAGAATTTGAATCCACAAAGTCTTCTTGGGGAGTACAAACTGTTAACTGCTGTGCTGTGATGGAGTTTAGCCTACATAACCTTTGAAGATTTTATGTACAGCTTGGTGTGAAGGACATAGTGTGTGGATCCACTTAGGGATCCTTAGTGATATATGTCATACCTGGAGGAAAAGGGCAGACATCTGCAGAGCAAAGCCTCCTGATTTTCTTTATTTTTCTCTAAAAAAAAATTTTTTTTTTTTTTTAGAGACAGAGTCTCACTTTGTTGCCCTTGGTAGAGTTCCATGGCGTCATAGCTCACAGCAACCTTCAGCTCTTGGGCTTAGATGATTCTCTTGCCTCAGCCTCCCAAGTAGCTGAGACTATAGGTGCCCGCCACAACGCCTGGCTATTTATTGTTGTTGTAGTTTGGCCGGGGCTGGGTTTTGAACCCACCACCTTGGGTATATGGGGCCGGTGCCCTACTCACTGAGCCACAGGCGCCACCCAAAATTTTTTATTTTTTATTTTATTTGTTTGAGTTAGAGTCTCATTATTGTACTCTACCCTTCGTAGAGTGCAGTGGCATCACAGCTCACAGCAACTGCAAACTCTTGGACCTAAGTAATTCTCTTGCCTCAGCCTCCCAAGTATCTGGGACTATAGGCGCCTGCCACAAGATCCAGCTATTTTTGTTTGTGTGTATTGTTGTACTTGTCATTGTTGTTTAGCAGGCCAGGCCGGGTTCAAACCCGCCAGCCTCGGTGTATGTGACCAGTACTCTAACCACTGAGCTACAGGTGCCGAGCCTCTAAAAAAATCTTGTTGCCTTTCCAGCAGTTGGAAGGCTGAAGCAGGTGGATTGTCTGAGCTCACAGGATCGAGACCAACCTGAGCAAGAGCGAGACCCCGTCTCTTAAAAAATAGCTGGGCATTGTGGTAGGTGCCTATAGTCCCAGCTACTTGGAGGCTGAGGCAAGAGAATCGCTTGAGTCCAAGAGTTTGAGGTTGCTCTGAGCTAAGATGGAATTGCACTCTACTGAGGGTGACCAAATGAGATGCTATCTGCAGAAAAAAAAAATCTTGTTGCCAAATTGTTTTTTTTCCAGACACTAGATTGCCTTGGCTTCCTTTCTGCAGTAATTTACGTGAAGACAAAATTACTATTTTATAAAATAAGTCTATTTATTTTTTTGTCACCCCATTTAAATAGACATGTCACCTTGTCTGGTTTTCTTTTTTTTTTGGTAGAGACAGAGTTTCACTTTGTCACCCTCGGTAGAGTGCTGTGGCATCAACAGCTCACAGCAACCTCCAACTCCTAGGCTTAGGAGTAAATTCTCTTACCTCAGCCTTCAGAGTAGCTGGGACCACAGGCGACTGCCACAACGCCTGGCTGTTTTTTTGTTTTGTTTTGCAGTTTGGCCAAGGCTGGGTTTGAACCCGCCACCTTTGGTATATGGGGCCGGCGCCCTACTTGCTGAGCCACTGACGCCGCCCCTGTCTGTTTTTTTGTTTTTTTGTTTTTTTTTGGAGACAGAGTCTCAAGCTGTTGCCCTGGGTAGAGTGCTATGGCATCATAGCTCACAGCAACCTCCAACTCCTGGGCTTAGGTGATCCTCTTGCCCCACTCTTTTTATTTTTAATTGGGGGGGAGTTCTCACTCAGTCTGGTGTTGAACCTTTGAGCTCAAGCATATCACCCCAGAGTGCTAGGATTACAGGTGTGAGGTACCATGCTGGCCTCTTTTTTTTTTTTTTTTTTTTTTTTAACCCTCTTGATCTCTGCCCTGTTCAGTGTGCTTTTCAGCAGTTCACACTCATCTGTGTGAAACATAGTTCACATTAACACGTATTTCCCCAGGTGGTGTACAAGGCTTTTTTTGGGGGGGGGGCATGCTGTTTTTTGGAGCCCTGACACAGGACACAATTGGAACTAGAGTGCTTCAATTAGATTTACTCTACCACCCTGTGAGTGGGAAATATCAATAACTCACCTCTAAAATGAGGAAACTGGGTGCCCATAGCTCAGTGGTTAGGATGCCGGCCACATGTGCCAGGGCTGGTGGCTTTGAATCCGGCCTGGGCCTGCTAAAATACAAATAAAATAAAATAAAATGACGAGCTCTTCAGTGGTAAAGCTCCTGTAGTGTTCTAAGTCACAAGGCAAAAAATTATAGTCATTAATACTTTCTAGGTTGGTGGGCATTGAGAACAGGAGCATTTAAATGATGCACAAGCCTGGAAAAGGGGCAAGAAGATCCCAGTTTACGCAGGAACAGTAAGTGTTTCTCTGCAGTGCAAAATTGGGTATCAACATCTGGCTTGTCTGAAGTTGACCATTGAGTAAACCCTTGCCTGGCAACTGGGCCCAGCTCCAGGGTCCTTTTCAACTAAAAATAGAGAAGGCTCTGCCTCAGCTAATTTTAGCTCAAGGCATCTAAGAAGTACATTCTGCCTGTTTTTGGAGGTGTTGGGACTTGCTGGTTTGGGGATTTTACCTTTTTTGCATTATCATCAAAAACTATGTGGGCAAAAAGGACTTTAATAATCTCGTCTACAAACACCATTTCAATCTCTGTAATAAGCCAGATACTTTTCATTTTATAGAAGATGACTTGCTTGCTCCGGTCTTCTCCCTAAGAAATAATAGTTTGGGCCAGCCACAGTGGCTCATGCCTGTACTCCTAGCAGTCAGGGAGTCCAAGGCCAGGAGGATCACTTGAGCTCAGGAGTTCAAGACCAGTAAGAGTGAGATCCTGTCTCTACAAAAGAAAATATAAAAATAGCCAGGTGTGGGGCTGATAGTCCCAGCTGCTTGGGAGACTATCCCCTATGTGAGATGGGCGATTACTTGAGCGCAGGAGTTTCGCGGTTGCATTGGTCTATGTTGACTCCACAACACTCTAGTCAGGGTGTCAGAACAAGACCATATCTCAAGAAAAAAAAGATGGTACAGAACAACGTCTGTAGTTGACCACCTCACATTGACCACCTCATAAGTCAGCCTAATTTTCGTAGATTGGACATGTACCACATGTACTCAATGGAAGACTGACTTCTGTATATTGACCACTTTTGTAAATTGTATTTTGACCACTTGGACTGTGACATATAATATTAATTTAGCCCTCAGTAACTTGACTAGTTGAGTCCATCTATACCAAGGGATAGAAGGTATAGGCTTTGTCCCTCAGTTGCATTATTTTTTCTTTAGCGTAAGTTCTTTTTTCATGTTTTGTTATTATCATATATTGGATCAGGTCTAAGGTCCCGTTGTTTATCACATGTTGCAGAGGAGTTTTTGAATGTGAAAGATTAGTCTGAATTGTAGGTACATCCTATAGTTACTGAGAAATTTTACAGTTAATTAAGATGTTGCCTAAAGGAAGGAACTTAGAGAGCTGACACTGAAGGAAAAGTTTGATCTTCTACATTTTCTAGAAAGCAGTAGCCAAAGAAAGATGGCAGAACATTTTGGTGTTAGCAAAACTGCCAGTCTACTCTACTGGAAGTAGTCAACTGTCTTGGTTACCTGCAAGTGAATCATCTAGCAAACTGACGCTTAAATTTTGCCTGTAAACACTACCTTAGAAATCCAGCCTCTTGACCAAAATATTTTTTTTTTTTTTTGAGACAGAGCCTCAAGCTGTGACCCTGGATAGAGAGCTGTGACATCACAGCTCACAGCAACCTCCAATTCCTGGGCTCAAGCCAGTCTCTTGCCTCCGCCTCCCAAGTAGCTGGGACTACAGGCGCCCGCCACAACGCCTGGCCATTTTTTAGTTGCAGCTGTCCTTGTTGTTTGGCAGGCCCCGGGGCTGGATTTGAACCTGCCAGCTCAGGTATACGTGGCTGGCGCCTTAGCCCGTTGAGCCACAGGCGCTGAGCCTTGACCAAAATATTTAAAATGCACTACTTAGCCTGACTCCTGCAGTGGGTCATTACTAAAACACAAACCTGTGGCTGGCCACAGAAGCAACTTCACCTGCTGCATAAGTTAATGCTCTGGATGCTGTTCTTTGGATTAGTTCTGCTTGGAATAAAGTTCGGCCAGAAACGATACAGAAGTGTTTCAAGTAAGTTATTTGTCACAACCCCAAAGCGTGCATGATGTGGCCTCCATGTGACAGTTCATCTCCCATGGCAGAATTGGAGTAGATTTTGCATATTTTTGTTTTACTGGATGATGAGGTGGCAACCTGTAATGAACCTGACCCAGAAGCAATTTTCCAAATGATATTAACCAAAGTGCAACCAGCATAAAAGCACATATAGCAGCAGATAAAGTGGAAGAAGCAAGTGGTGATTTAAAAATTGCAGAGACTGAAAGAAGAGGATAATGTAGTTGAAGTCATTTGCTATGGAAAAATGCTCAGGTATGTTGAGTGGCGTAGCTAGTGTTGAGAGCGCTTTCTCCACTTAAGTTTGTAATAAGAATAAGAAACGGATCAAGATAGACTCTTTTTTCAGAAAGAGCAATTAAACCATTAGAAAACAGTAAATGCATTGATTTTGTATGACATTGCATGTATGATTTTACTGTGCTTTGATCATGTATGATTTTGTATGATATTCTCTAATAAAAGATGTACAAGAAAGTAAAGTACATGTACATATGAATACAGTAAGCCTAGTTTTTTATGTTGACCTCCGCTGTATGTTGACAATTTGTTACAGTCCCTTGAGTGGTCATCTTACAGAGATTCTACTGTAGTTTGTACACTGGAATTGGACAGCTTTAACATTCAAGTCTCGCCCTGCCACTTAGTTGATATGTTATTTATCCTTTCTGAGCTCTGAGTTCTTATTTTTAAAAATGAGTTAATGAAAGTTAATTCACAGGGGTCTTTTGAGGATGAAATGTAATGTGAAATTGTGTCATTTTATTCTTGGTGTCCAGTAGGTGCTTGGTGACATGCAGTTTCATTTTATTTTCTTTGTTGTTATTTATTTTGTTTATTTTCTTTGTTGAGTTGAGGAACTACTGGATGTACTCCTTACCTTCCAGGAAACTGAAATTAAAATTTAACCCATATGAGTTGCTAACAATGAGGTTGGTAGATTGGTGTCTAACAGCAAGAGTTATGTGCTAAGACAACTAAATCAGCCCTGAAGGTCTTGCTGGGAGACTGCAGCTGCTTTTAGCTGGGTCATCCTGATTCCGTGGTGCCTGGCACACATGTTTGAAATCTCTAAAGATAGGCATTGAATCTTAACTGCATTGTTAAAAGCCCAGTGATTTTCCTTAGGGTTGATTTTGGAGCTTTTGCAAAGGAAGTTTTCTGGGTAATTAGCTATAATACATTCCATTGCCCAGTCGGTGCTTTTTAGCCAGTTCTTATGCTGTTTGGATAGCTCTCATTTCTGAAAGTTTCATTCTCAGCTAAGGGAGTCAGAAGACTTTGTGAATAAAAATGACTAACTGCTAGCTTTAGGAAAGTCTTTCATCTAAGGAAAGACATCACTTTCTTTTCTTATTTTTTTTAGCAGTCCCAGGTTGGGTTTGAGCCTGTTACCCCCGATGGACGGGGCTAGCATTCTAACCACTGAGCTAAGGGTGCCTTTTTTTTGTTGTTGTTGAGACAGGTCTCTGTCACCCTGGATAGAGTATTGTGGCATCCTAGCTCATAGCAACCTCAAACTCTTGGACTCAAGCAATCCACTTGCCTCAGCCTCTTGAGTACCTGGGACTATAGTCATGTGCTGTTATTCTTGGCTAATTTTTCTATTTTTAGTAGAGATGGGGGGGGTCTCAGTTTTGCTCAGATTAGTCTCAAACTCCTCAGCTTAAGTGATCCACCTGTTTCAGCCTCCCAGAGTGCCACTGTCTTGTCTTTTATCCTCCTAAGATATTAGGCATGAATTTAGTACCTAAGGCACTACTTTGGAAAATGCAAGTAACTGTGAGACCTTCTTTTGCGACTCCATTGTGGGTAAGAATACTATTTTAAGGCTCAGCGCCTGTAGCTCAGTGGCTAGGGTGCCAGCCTGCCAGACAATGACAGCTATAACCAAAAAATAGCCAGGTGTTGTGGGGGGTGCCTGTAGTCCCAGCTACTTGGGAGGCTGAGGCAAGAGAATTGCTTAAGCCGAAGAGTTGGAGGTTGCTGTGAGTTGTGATGCTATGGCACTCTACTGAGGGTGATAAAGTGAGACTCTGTCTCAAAAAAAAAAAAAAAAGAAAAAAAAAATACTATTTTAAGGTAACATAAGTGGAAACACATGTGGAAAAAGGTAGCACTTTGCTTTTACTTGGGATTTCTCATATGAACTTCAGATCTCTAACTTTTTTTTTTTTTGAAACAGTCTCACTATGTCGCCCTCACGGTAGAGTGCTCTGACGTCACAGCTCATGGCAACCTCCAACTCTTAGGCTTAAGCAATTCTCTTGCCTCAGCCTCTCAAGTAGCTGGGACTACAGATGCCCGCCGTTTTTGGTTGTAGTTGTTTTTGTCATTGTTGTTTGGCAGGCCCAGGCCAGGCTTGAACTTGCCAGCCTAGCTGTATGTGGCTGGCGCCATAACCACTGTGCTACGGGCACCAAACCAAATCTCCTAACGTTTTACAAAAGACAGCGCAGTGGTTTTACCCAGTAACATGTCATTAAGTATGCTTCTAGGTAAAAGTAGTTTTATCTTTGAATATCCTTTGAAAGGGTATTAATAAAATTTAGGCAGTTGTAACTATGAAAATATGAACCTTTAAAACTATAGGCCAATTTTGTTGGAATTCACTGATTGGAGCCATTTTTTATTTTATTTTATTATTTTATTTTATTTTTTGAGACAGAGTCTCTCTGTCTTCCTGGGTAGAATGCCGTGATGTCATTATAACTCACAGCAATCTCAAAGTCTTGGGCTCAAGTGCTCTTCCTGCCTCAGCCTCCAAAGTAGCAGGGACTATAGGCACGTGCCATGATGCTCAGCTAGTTTTTCTGCTTTTAGTGGGGGTGGGGGTGGGGGGGTGTCTCGCTTTTGCTCAGGCTGGTCTTGAACTCCTGAACTCAAGTAATCCACCCACCTTGGATCCTCCCAGGGTGCAACCAATTTAAAACTTCATCATGCAAAGAAATGCCTGGGAGCTTGTTAAAAATGGATATTCCTTGGGGATAGGAAGAGCAGAGAGAGAAAGGAGGAGGGAGGGGGATAGGGGAAGGAAGAACAGAGAGTGGGAAGGAGGGAGTGGGTGGGAGAAGGAAGATCAGAGAGAGGAAAGGGGGAGGGGATGGGAGTTTTGGTGTGTGACACACCTTTTAGGGGCAAGACATAAGAATAAGAGGGACTTTACCTAACGAATGCAATCACTGTAACTTGGTTTCTTGTACCCTCAATAAATCCCCAACAATTAAAAAAAAAAGGATATTCTTTGGGCTGGGTACAGTGGCTCAAACCTATAATCTGAGCAATGTTGGGAGGAAATTAGTTGAGGCTAGTAGTTTGTGACCAGCCCGGTAACACAGTGAGACCCTGTCACTACAAAAAATAATTGAAAAAAAAAGGAAAAAGAAATTAGCTGGTGTGGTGGCGTGTACTTACAGTCCCAGCTCATCAGAGGCTGAGATGGTAGAAGGATCACTTGAGCTTGGGAGTTTGAGGTTGCAGTGGGCAATGATGATGCCACTGCACTCTAGCCCAGGTGACAGAGTAATTTCTAAAAAAAAAAAAATACAAAACAAAAAAGGTAATAATTCTTGATGCTTTTTCTAAGTTTGGACAGGGCCCTGGAAACATACATTTTGAAAAAGCCCTAGCTGGTTTTGGTGACAAAGCTTATATAATACTATTATTTTTTAAAATAATTTTATTAAATCATAATTGTGTACATTGGTGGAAATATATAATATATTATTATTATTTATTTATTTATTTATTTATTTTTTTGCAGTTTTTGGCCGGGGCTGGGATTGAACACACCACCTCCAGCATATGGGGCTGGCGCCCTACTCCTTTGAGCCACAGGTGCCGCCCAATATATTATTAATAATATTATTAAATAATATTTGGGTGATGAAAATAAACTGAACCTTGGAAAGCTTGTGTTCATAGCCTAGGGGCATTTAGATTATAAAATCAGTAGTAGATGAAAACTGACTTGGTCACTTTGTCTTCCGTTGAGCACAGATGAAGTGGTTGGCTTGTAGCAGTGCTCCTTAAACTTTAGTGTGCATCACAGTCACCAAGAGGGTTTATTAAAATTTCTGACATAGACTCAGCGCCCATAGCTCAGTGGTTAGGGCACTGTCATATACACCTGGGCTGGTGGGTTTGAACCCCACCCGGGCCTGCTAAATAACAGTGACAACTACAAAAAAAAATAGCTGAGTGTTGGGGTGGGCACCTGTAGTCCCAGCTGCTTGGGAGGCTGAGGCAAAGAAACTCTCTTAAGTCCAAGAGTTTGAGGTTGCAGTGAGCTGTGATGCCACTGCACTCTACTAAGGGCGATGTAGTGAGACTGTGTTTCAAAAAAAAAAAAAAAAAGGAATTTCTGATATAGTAGACATATGGTGAGGGCTGCGAATTTGCATTTCTAACAAATTCCAGGTGATGCTAACTCCCTATACTAGGGACCAACCACACTTTGAGAATGGTTGGTTTGTATTTAGGGACCACAATGCAGGAAAAACATTTTATTAATTGTGAAGCTCTAGTTTCACTCCGGTGGGTGATAAGTGGATCTGACTATAGGAGGAGTGGATTTATACCTCCATCCTCAAGATCAATACCAGGCATATGGTTAATGAATAAAATAATAGATGGACTCGACCACATTATTGATTTTTTTTTTTCTTTTTTGTCTTTCAAAACCAAGAACATGTAGTTGATTTATGCATATCAAGTTTTTGTATGATAAACCACATTGTGTGGTTCTTGGTATAGTAGGCACCTGTTTTATGTTCTCTTTTAGGTAGTACTCGAAGGTGTTGAGAGTTGTGATTGTGCTCTTATTCTCAGGGGTTTCCCAGACTCAAAAAAAACATATATATATATATATATATATATATATAGTGACTGGTGCTGATATACATATCTTATATCTAATCATAATGTGACTGGCTAACGGTGGTTTAAAATTTCTCTGCTTCTTTATTACCTGTGAAAAAACACGCAGAACAAATATCTTTCTATTTTGGGGGATTGCTTTGACCTCAGGATTTTGCTGTGTGATTTTTTGTTTAAAAAGTGACTGATAAAATAACCATCTTATCTAAATAAAAAATTGATTAAGGAGTCATTTCCCTTGAGGAGAGGAAGGGTTTGTTTTTCTCTTTTTTTCTTTTTCTTTTTTTGAGGCAGGGTCTTGCTTTGTTTCTCAGGCTTGAGTACCGGTGGCGTCATCATATTTCACTGCAACCTCAAACTCCTAGATTCAAGTGGTTCTCTTGCCTCTGCCTTCCCAGTATCCCAGTAGATAGGACTATAAGCATGTGCCACCATGCCTGGCTAATTAAAAAAAATTTTTTTTTATGGAGTTGGGAGTCTCATATTGTTCAGGCTGGCTGTGGTCTGCTGACCTCAAGTGATCCTCCTGCATCTACCTCCCAGTGTTAGGATTGCACGTGTGAGCCTTGTACCTGGCCAGAGGAAGTTTTTATTTTAGAGTAAATGGCTTAAATTGCATTTGTCACTTTGGGAAGGTGCAAAATTTTCCACTTTACTGCTCAGTATAATCATGTAGATTATTGTTGGAAATGAGATGTCTGTTTTACTTAAGGCTTTCTAGTAATGTTTTATATTCTGTACTACTTGGGATCTGTCTGTGTTATTAGATGTGGCATTCACAAATGCAGAGGAGTAGGTCTTAAAAAGAATGGATGGATGGCAGGCTTTTTTACCTGTGAAAGTACAGAGGCACTGTGCACGTAGGTGCGTATGGGTCTAGTTGAGAAATAGGTGGAAACAGGTAACAGTAATTTTAAGAGTTTAGGTGGTGGTGGAAGAGATATAATTGACCTTTGTATGTAATGCACTCAGAAAAAACCAATATTTGTTTGTTGATGATGGAGGGAAGAAGAAATGAAACCACAGTTGACCTTGTTAGAGAGGATGAAAATTACTGTGTGGTGTGGGATTTGGAAAAATGATGTATTTGGCTATGAGGTTTCTCTTTAGAACGTTTTATCTGTTTGAGGGAAGAAGTTTAAAATATATCCTGAGAATAATATTAAATGCTGTTTCTTAACCTGGGAAGTCAGCAGTCTTCAGGTCAAGAGGGGTGTTAGAGGTTATATAGGTAAAGTTGTGAGTTGTATTTTGCGAGTAGCTCTGTGAAGAGGGAATGAGCTTCAGCCTGACAGTTCTCTTAGACCATGCTTTCTTTCTTCCTTCCAGCCTCTTTACATCTATAAATAGTAAGTCAGAGGAACATGTAGTGAGCCTGAATTCTTAAAAGCTGCTTAAAGATGAGTGTGGTCTGCAGGTCCAATGGAGAATGGGTTGGAGAAGGGAGAGTATAGAGTTGGGGATTAGTAGACAGTCGTAGAAGCCTTCAGAGTGCATCAAAATGGAAAGGTGTTGATGTAATGGCTGTGAAGGCTCCCCAGTTTGAGATAAATCACTTTATCTGGAGTTCCAAATGTTTCACCTGTTCTTGATTAGCCTGCATTTTAGCCAAGTACTAGGGGAGACAAATGATGAACTCTTTTTTTAGGGTTGTGTTAGATGAAGGTATAATGAAGGAAGTAAAGAGAAGATCAGAACCAGATTTTTTTGTAAAACAGTTTGCTTCCTCTAAGCTATGAAGTCACTCAGGAATGTGTTTCAGTCCTTTTGGGAAAAGATTAGAAAATGAAAAGAGTTAGCTTTGGATCTGCATGTGCTCAGAACAACCAAGGCAGTGAGAAACCCTTCTCACTTTTTAAATCAGAAGGAGTTATTTATATGTGCTTTGAACTTTGTGAAGCAGAAAGAATAATAGGAGATCAGTTACTTTTCACTTTTGGTGTAAGCAAACATTTAGTATCAGTAGCCTCTTTTTTGATTTATTTTCTTTACCCTTTCTGTGCTAAGCTCTCAGTAGTGGTTCTTTTCTGTTGAGATTTGCAAAAATGAAACATATGTATTTTCTTGTATCTGATGATCTGATTTCACTGTTTTCTAGGAGGTGTGATTGCCTACATCAGTTCTTCCAGCTCAGCCTCTAGTCCTGCCTCTTGTCACAGTGAGGGTTCTGAGAATAGTTTCCAGTCCTCCTCCTCTTCTGTTCCATCTTCTCCAAATAGCTCTAATTCTGATACCAATGGTAATCCCAAGAACAGTGATCTCTCTAATATTGAAGGCATCCTGAAGAATGATCGAATAGATTGTTCTATGAAAACAAGCAAATCGAGTGCACCTGGGATGACAAAGAGCCACAGTGGTGTGACAAGTAAGTTTAGTTTTCTAAAGGTTGCTGCCATTAATTTCAGATGCGGTTTACTTTACCAGCTTTTCATTTGCCATTATATTTCAGTATAATTTTCACTCCCTTCTGGGTAATCATAGATCGGTAGCTAGGGAAGAAATTAGTGATAATTTTAGAAGTTATAGGGGCACCACTCCCGGCCTCCCTTTGTTGATTCTTGCCTCAGAGCAAGATAAGATACATATTTACATATTCTGCCTGGCCTCCTTGGGGACGTCCTTTTTACCACATTTACCTTTCTTCTGCACTGCTGGTACTGAATCTTGTTCAGATTACTGCTCTTTGTGGGAAGGAGTTAACTTTCGTGAAGTTGGAGTTGGGAACATTTGAGTTAGGAAACAGAGCAGTGGCTGGGCAAGGTGGCTCACGCCTGTAATCCTAGCACTCTGGGAGGCTGAGATGAGTGGATAGCTTGAGCTCACAGATTTGAGACCAACCTGAACAAAAAAGCGAGACCCCTGTGTCTACTAAAAAAAGAAAAACTGAGATAAGAGGACCACTTGAGCCCAAGAGTTGGAGGTTGCTATGCGCTGTGATGCTACAGAACTCTACTTTAGGTGGCAGCTTAAGACTCTGTCTCAAAAAAAAAAAAAAAAAGGAAACAGAGCAGGATTGGGATAATCAGATGAGTAGAGGGCTTGGACTTTTTCATGAGTGGAAGTAATAAGGACTGGTATAGGGAGGGTGAGGAAGAGTTGGGACCTGAGTGGCTCCTATAGGTGAATTGAACTAATCCATCTGCCTGTGGGGACATCCCTTTGCACCTTTATTTTCTTAAGACAGAGTCTTACTGTGTCACACTGGGTAGAGTACCATGGTGTCATAGCTCACAGCAATCTCAAACTCTTGGTCTCAAGCAATCCTCTTGTCTCAGTCTCCCAAGTAGCTGGCTCTACATGAGCCCACCACAATACGCAGCTAGTTTTTTTATTTTAGAAGACATGGGGTCTTGCTGTTGCTCAGTCTGGTCTTGAACTCCTGAGCTAAGGCAGTCTACCCTCCTGAGCCTCCCAGAGTGCTGGGATTACAGGAGTGGGGCACCACTCCCGGCCTCCCTTTGTACCTTTTATTGACTCTGTACCTTAATTCTTACCCAAGAGAATTATTTTTTAGTTCTAGTTGCATATCTCCTGTAAAGTAACTAAATTTACAAAATTTCTGTATGTGTTTAAAATCACCAGGAAAGGAAAACAACAGCTCTGTGGGGTATTTTTTGACAGTGCTAGAGGCAGCTGTGTTTAAAAGGAAACTATGATTACCTTTGATTTGTTAGTTTGGTGTGAAGATTTTTCTTTTACATTACAAAAGTAGATATGTATCTTTTTAAGGCACTTGGAAGTTTGATGAAATAAAATATTGAATTGAAAATGAGCAATTCCAGTTTTTGACTTTATGTCTGTTTGTGTCCTAGAATTTAGTGGCATGGTTTTGCTATGTAAAGTCTGTGGGGATGTGGCATCTGGATTCCACTATGGAGTTCATGCTTGTGAAGGCTGTAAGGTAAAGCATGCTTTTGTTTCTTTAAACTATTGATTTTGGGATTCAACAAGTTGGGGTTAGGTTTACCATTTTTCTCAATCGATAATCTGGGAGGAAGAGAGAAGTCCACTTCTCTTAAGTTTTAGGTGTTTTTTGTAGTGTATAAACATAATTTGTTTTCAAAAATATTCTTCAGTTGAAAGTGTTTCTTATTTCTGTTAGATTTTGATCAAGAGAAATTTGCTGTCAGCGTAAGCGTACTTACGGTGTGAAACCATGTACACTACATGCTCATTCATTAATTAATGTACAAGGCACAGTCAGGTGGTAGGAAAATAGCAAGGCGTAAAATTGACCAGATACAACTCCTGTCTTGTTGAAATTTAATTTAAACCAAGCTTTGAATTAGGTCTTATGAGATACTTTTATTAAATTCCAGCATGTCAGGTATTAGGAGCTGGGATTAATTCCTAGAACTTGCAAAAAACGTGATATCTAAAGAAATAATGTTAATGAGTAAAATAATTTTGAATGTAAGTTGAGCGCTTGGGAAAGTGACATTTTATTGGGAGAGGAAATATTTTCTAGGGTGGCTCTGAATGAACTGTGAGTTTGGTATGGCTAGGTCACTTCACAAGCTAGTCAGTATTTTTTTTATAGATACTGCATTTTTCCACAGTTTTAGAAATTCTATAAATACTGTTTTTAGCTTTTGCAAAATATGCAAAGTAATTGTAGGGCAGACATCTTACTTTATAGCTAGGAAATAAAAGTATACACTGAATGAGCAGAATTGTGTGTTATTGATAAAGTACTTTCTTAAAAATGATGGGTGGCGCCTGTGGCTCAAGGAGTAGGGCACCAGCCTCATATACTGGAGGTGGTGGGTTCAAACCTGGCCCCGGCCAAAAACTGCAAAAAAAAAAAAAAAAAAAAAGTCTAGCTCAGCTCTTACAGTGTCTTAAGTCAAGTGTACAGTATCACAGTAACAAAATTTAAAAATATACTCCAGAAACAGTATAAACTCATGAAATGTGTAGTTAAGATACTCAAGGAAAATACAGTTTAAAATAATTTTTTTTCTTTCTTTTTTTTTTAAAAACAGTTTCACTATATGGCCCTCGGTAGAGTGTGGTGACATCATAGCTCACAGCAACCTCAAACTCTTGGGTTTAAGTGAGTCTCTTAAGCCTCCTAAGTAGCCGGGACTGCAGGTGCCCGCCACAATGTCCAGTTATTTTTAGAGACAGGGTCTCTGTCTTGCTCATGCTGGTCTCTAACTCCTGAGCTCAGGCAATCTACTGTGCCCAGCCTCCCAGAATGCTGGGATTATAGGCGTGAGCTACTGCACCTGGCCGTAATTTCATGTATGTGTTTTTGAGTTTTCTGATCTTCCTAGAATGATTAAGCTGGAGATCTTTGAAGACCTGTCATAGAACATGTAATCAAATTGTTTGTTGAGTAAAGGCAGCTGTTTGTAGCCTTCTGCTTGGTGACTGTTTTTCCTTGGATCATAACCTGTTACTGACACTTAGCCAGGGGCATCTGGCATGCATAAGTAGGCCTTGCCTGTGTTGGCACATCCAGGAAACACCAATATCTACTAATGTAATCTGAGGTCTAGTGAGGGAGTTATAGAGTTTATAGCCACTGTTACAGAGTTACAGAGTTAATAGCCACTGTTCTCAGCTCGGCGCCTGTGGCTCAAGCGGCTAAGGTGCCAGCCACATACACATGAGCTGGCGGGTTCGAATCCAGCCCAGGCCCACCAAACAACGACAGCTACAACCAAAAAATAGCTGGGCATTGTGGCAGATGTCTGTAGTCCAGCTACTTGGGAGGCGGAGGCAGGAGAATCGCTTGAGCCCAGGGATTGGAGGTTGCTGGGAGCTGTGATGCTACAGCACTCTATCCCGGGTGACAGCTGGAGGCAATATCTAAAAAAAAAAAAAAAAAACAATATTGTTCTCATCTTTTTTTTTTTTTTTTTAATAGAGCCTCACTTTGTCACTCTTTGAGTGAGCCACTTTTGCCTAACCTTTTCTCAGTGTCTTAAGAATTAGTCATTTGGCTCAGCACCTGTAGCTCAGCGGCTAGGGCGCCAGTCACATACACCGGAGCTGGCGGATTTGAACCCAGCCCGGGCCTGCCAAACAGCAATGACAACTACAACAACAACAAAAACATAGCTGGGCGTTGTGGTGGGTGCCTGTGGTCCCAGCTACTTGGGATTCTACTTGGGACAAGAGAATCACTTAAGCCCAAGAGTTTGAGGTTGCTGTGAGCTGTGACTCCACAGCACTCTACTGAGGGCTGCATAGTGAGACTCTGTCTCAAAAAAAAAAAAAAAAAAAAACAGTCATTTATATTTCAAGAGTTTTGGAATTTGTATGCAATTAAAAGTCTGAGATGGAAAATGAGGCTACAGGCAGGATCTCGTAAGAGGGGTGAAGTGTAGTTGTTAGAAGGGACGCTTTGGGCAAGCTCAAAGAGTCTCCAAAAGGAAAAAGAATATTGTTTGGCTAGTTAGTGTTGGTGCTTACTCATGCTAGCACGATCCATTGAAACTCTGAATATCAATATATATTTTCCTCTGTTTTAATCCAAAATTATTTCTCAGGTAGCTATTTATATACTACCTGAGATAGATAGGATGGGGCACTGCTTATAGGACTTCGTTTGGATGTTCTTAAATCTTCCTGTGTTCTTAGGGTTTCTTTCGGAGAAGTATTCAACAAAACATCCAGTACAAGAAGTGCCTGAAGAATGAAAACTGTTCTATAATGAGAATGAATAGGAACAGATGTCAGCAATGTCGCTTCAAAAAGTGTCTTTCTGTTGGAATGTCAAGAGATGGTATGTTTCCAGTTTAAAGAGTGTTTTTAAAGTTTATGGAGTTTGGGTTTTATTTATTAGTGTAACAGAGCTATAAGCCAGTTACTGGTAGCCCTTTTGTACTTTGGATGAAGCATATTTTGAAAAACACATTTTGATGCTTTGTAGGAAAGCAGATTTAATAAAGTCAAAGTTTAACATTGTAACCTCAGAGATAGCTTTTGGGTCATGCTTCTTAGAAAAAGACCCATTTAAAAAAATACAGTTTGATTACTTTTTTTTTCCTAAAAAAAGTTTTCATTTTTCTTGATATAGGAATCTTTGGCTCCTTTCTTTTTGATTTCTTAGCATTACTGAGGAACTCATTTCTTACATTAATTATCTCTCTGACTTTCTTACCCTGAAATGATGATGTACTTTTTTTTTTTAGAGACAGAGTCTCACTTTATCGCCCTGGGTAGAGTGCCGTGGTGTCACACAGCTCACAGCAACCTCCAACTCCTGGGCTTAGATGATTCTCTTACCTCAGCCTCCCGAGTAGTTGGGACTACAGGTGCCCGCCACAGCACCTGGCTATGAAATGATAATGTACTTTTGGGGCATAGATTTTGAATACATGGAAAAGAGATACAAAATTGAAAAAAACATTGGGGTCTGGAGTAGAGTGATTCCTCAATTCTGGCATGATCCATTCCCACTAAAATAAGTTTTGTGGTATTTTGTGGGACTCTAAGTATTATCTGTGGATGATACCTTTGGAAGGTTTGAGTCTTTGTTGTGCTTAGGTCCGTCTTTTTTGGATAGTTTCTGTTTTAAGTAACATTACAGAGGGGCACGAAGTTTTCAGAGGGATTAGTCTAGTAGGTTAATTATGAGTTGCTAAGGATGAACTTCACATTTATTTAGCAAAGGGCCATTTAAGCAATCCTTTAAGTTACTCTAATGTTTTACTGATATAGAAGTAGAGTACTGCAATAAGGAGTTTCTTGATTAACAGTTTTCAGCAATTGATATTTTGTGTTTTTGCAGTTGTTTGAAATATTTTAGTAGACTAAAAGTACTAGTACTATAAAAAGAATTGATGGATATTGTTATTGCCCCCCAAGAATAAAACAAGCAGTCATTTGTGAAGGAAGGAGTAGAGGTAAAGTATGAGACCTACCTCCTTCTAAGGCTAGCTTCTAAAAGAATGGGATAACTGATTTCATCTTTATTTATTTCATGAATTTTAATTAAAATCCAACTATTTTTTTTTTTTTTTGTCTCTACAACTCCATTTCTATTCCTTTCTCTCTTTTTTAAGATTTTCTGGGCTAGGCATGGGCAAGATAGGAGGATTGATTGATTGA
Organism: Perodicticus potto; assembly: GCA_963574655.1. NCBI lineage: Eukaryota > Metazoa > Chordata > Mammalia > Primates > Lorisidae > Perodicticus > Perodicticus potto. The sequence continues at coordinate 28,484 of CAUYRH010152743.1, forward strand.
TTGAGGCCAGCCCAATCATGAACGAGACCCCATCTCTAATAAACAATAGCGAAATTAGCAGAAGGTGGCAGTGCACAACTGTAGTGCCAGCTTGTCCCAGCTTTCGGTAAGCTGAGACAGGAGGATCTCAAGAGCCCAGAAGTTTGAGGTTGCAGTGAGCTGTGATGATGCCACTGTCCTCTAAGTGGGGTGACAGAGTGAGTCCCTGTCTCAAAAAATTCCTTTTATTTTCAAAGAAGCCAAAATGTAAAGACTCAGTGATTTAATAGTTAGATCTTCACAGTGAGGTTACAAAAACAAAGACAAGGGTCAGATATTCAGGGACTGATTGGACCTACTAGGTTCTATTAATGTTAATGGATGTGGGTAGCTGAATCCCAATGCTTTCTTGAGAACAGAGCCCTCAGCTTTGTTAGTAAGATGTATAGCAGGCTCGGCGCCTGTGGCTCAAGGGGCTAAGGCGTCAGCCATGTATACCTAAGCTGGTGGGTTCGAATCCAGCCTGGGCACCCCAAACAACAGTGACGGCTGTAACCAAAAAATGGCCGGGCGTTGTGGCGAGCGCCTGTAGTCCCAGCTACTTGGGAGGCAGAGGCAAGAGACTCGCTTGAGTCCAGAAATTGGAGGTTGCTGTGAGCTGTGATGCCACCGCACTCTATCCAGGGTGACAGCTGGAGGCTCTGTCTCAAAAAAAAAAAGATCGATAGCAATGCAGGTGTGCTTGAAACTGTGGTTTTCGTTAATTTCTTATAAAATACCCAGGAGAGAGATCTTCACCCTAGCTTTGTTTTAGGAAACTGTTGGAAACTATTGTCTCCTTTTCCCACTTTAGCAAATTTTAAAAAAGTATGGCCTAGAGACAAGGAGAAACATTTTTTATGTGTATGATTAGACGCCATAGCTGTCAGAGATAATTTTGTATTTTTTTTTATACAGACAGGTCTCGTTTAGAGTATAGATGTTAAATATCTTTTTCTTCAATAGCTGTTCGGTTTGGTCGTATTCCTAAACGTGAAAAACAGAGGATGCTAATTGAAATGCAGAGTGCGATGAAGACCATGATGAACAGCCAGTTCAGTGGTCACTTGCAGAATGACACATTAGTAGAGCATCATGAACAGACAGCCTTACCAGCCCAGGAGCAGCTGCGACCCAAGCCCCAGACGGAGCAAGAAAACATCAAAAGCTCTCCTCCCTCTTCTGATTTTGCAAAGGAAGAAGTGATTGGCATGGTGACCAGAGCCCACAAGGATACCTTTATGTATAATCAAGAGCATCGAGAAAACTCAGCTGAGACCATGCAACCCCAGAGAGGAGAAAGGATCCCCAAAAACATGGAGCAATATAATTTAAATCATGATCATTGTGGCAGTGGGCTTAGCCATTTCCCCTGTAGTGACAGCCAGCAGCATCTCAATGGACAGTACAAAGGGAGAAATATAATGCATTATCCAAACGGGCATGCCATTTGTATTGCAAATGGACATTGTGTGAACTTCTCCAATGCTTATACTCAAAGAGTATGTGATAGAATTCCAATAGATGGATTTTCTCAGAATGAGAACAAGAATAGTTACCTGTGCAACACTGGAGGGAGAATGCATCTGGTATAGTGAAATCAATTTTTTGCTCACCTTGTATCAAGGAAAGCTTTGAAGGTTTTCTTTTATTCGGGGAGGGGTGGTATCAGATTTACGGAATCAGTTTTGTGTAGTATTTTGGGTCAAATAGTTTTAATAATATTTTTTAAATGACCTAATTTGACACAGAACTAGGTCCAAGCATGTGATTTGACTGATACTGTGATTGGGAGTAGGATTTTATCTAAAATATGATTCATGTAGAATTATCCTTTAATTCTTAGAAATCCTTTTGAAAATTTAGGCATTCTGATTAATTAGTTCCCTAATAGCTTTGGGATTTTCTCTAAGGGCTGATCTTCTAGCTTGCCATAGTCAGAAATTCTTTGATTTCTATGGAAGGTGGTATGTTTTCAAACCATTGTAATGCAAAAAGTCTTTAGATGTAGAACGTAGATGTTTTATTGTTTGAGAATTTAGGAATATTTTAATTTAATAGGTTAGTTCCTAAGGGTTTTCTTAGACTTCATCCTATGAGATGAATTAATGTTATTCATATTATCATTCCAAGTTTTTTTTTAATCAAATACAACATTCTGCATGAAAGTACAGTGTTCTTATTCAGCCAAAATTTCATCAAAAACATCAGTACTGCACCATTTCCAGTTTAAACCATGAGGTCGTTTGAATAATGCTTGATATTTTCTACTGTCAGGTAATTAAAGTTTTCTCTTTTCATTTTCAAAATCGTTGACTGTGCTTCAGTCTTCATGTTTAGCTGCTTTTGTTGCTTGGAAGTATTTGATTCCATGGACATTATGTTTTGTTAGGTGTAGTGGCTTCCTTAAGGACATAAAAATTTGAGGTGTTTAGGTTCTGACTTTATTATATTCTCCATGGTTTTATAGTTATCTCATTCCTGGATCTTGTATGGACTTAGTGTATTTAAAGGCTGATTTTACTAATAGAGTATATGGTGCATATTTCATAATCTTTTTAATATTCTTATACCTTTTTTTTTTTGAGACAGAGTCTTACTTTGTCACCCTCAGTAGAGTGCCGTGGCATCATAGCTTACAGCGACCTCAAACTCTTGAGCTCAAGTGATTCTCTTGCCTCAGCCTCTCTAGCTAGGACTACAGGTGTCCACCACAATGCCCAGCTATTTTTAGAGACAAGGTCTTACTCTGGCTCAGGCTGGTCTCGAACCTGTGAACTCAGGCAATCCACCCACCTTGGCCTCCGAGAGTACTAGGATTACAGGTGTGAGCCACCACGCTGGCCTCTTACAACTTCTTGACTTCCTGTTTTCCTTCATTCAGTCCTCACTTAGAAGGTGCACCTTGTATCTGCAGTCATTGTTTCCTCATTGACCATGTGGAAATTAGTGGTCACAACATTGTTTTCTGAAATAAATGGTCAGTGACCTTTTTATAAAAATGAGGCGCCTTGTTATCTTTTACTCTTGGAAATTACAACATTGTAATTCTGCTTATTTAGGAATAAGAGTTTTGAAATATGAACTAAATGGAGGTTTGGGCTTAGGCTGTGACTTGTAGCTGTGTGTAAGTCATAAACCTCTCAGAGTCTCACTTCCTTATCTAAGAAGAAGTGGAAATTATAATCTGGTATAACAGTAGGATTGAGAAACAAATTATGTGTTTATGTGTTTTGAAAACCATAAACTACTATATACTAGCATAAGGTGGCAGCAGGGTTACAAAATAAGCTTTTAAACCCGTGTAGCAAGTTTTTGAGATAGTTTATAATACATGATATTTTTGCTTAGGCTATGCTACATCTTTTATGGTGAGTTATTTGCTATTTAAATTAGGTGACCAAGAGGCTTTTTATAGTAAGGTGAGCGGCAGATGGAGAATGTGCTAATATTAATAGATTTTACTAATGTTTGGGGATAATTTTCATATTGGGGTTTCTGATGATTGAGATGCTGCTTTAGAAATTGCTTTACTTTCTCTTACAATTTAAGAGTTTTTCTGTTTTATGTACATTAGGTATGTCCAATGAGTAAGTCTCCGTATGTGGATCCTCATAAATCAGGGCATGAAATCTGGGAAGAATTTTCAATGAGCTTCACCCCAGCAGTGAAAGAAGTAGTGGAATTTGCAAAACGTATTCCAGGGTTCAGAGATCTCTCTCAGCATGACCAGGTCAACCTTTTAAAAGCTGGGACTTTTGAGGTAGGTTTTATTAATCCTGAATATTGATGGAGAGCCTGTTGTATTTTTTTTTTTTTTCTAAGTAAGCTTAGCATATGAACTCTAGGTTCTAGTATTGCTCTCAGGTGAGGGCTTTGCAGTTTCTGCAGAATGTTAGACACTTACTGAAAGCCTAGCCTGATGTTTACTATATTCAGTGCAGAATAAGAAGGGTGAATAAGATATAGTTTTGCCTTTTAGGAGATTGCAGAATGTTTGGGGGGTTTATCAGACATCTATGATGTGCCACCTCAGATCTTTTGGCTTAAGGGTCCTTACTTGAGGATCCTTTCTACTCCAGCTTCTCTGGCAGTGATTCTGTTTTTCCTGGGCTTGAGTAGTCTGTGCTGCCAACTTCGATAGGACACACTCAGACACTGCCTTCCTGGTACTATTGATAGTTATGTGTCTTTTTTTTTTTTTTTGAGACAGAGTCTCACTATGTTGCCCTTGGTAGAGTGCCATGGTGTCACAGCTCATAGCAACCTCAAACTCCTGGGCTCAAGTGATTCTCTTGCCTCAGCCTCCCAAGTAGCTGGGACAACAGGCACCTGCCACCATCCCTAGCTATTTTTTGTGGCAGTTGTCATTGTTGTTTAGCTGGCCCAGGCTGGGTTTGAACCCACCAATCTTGGTGTATGTGGCTGGTGCTGTAACCACTGTGCTACAGGTGCCGAGCCAGATAGTTACGTGTCTTTCACTTCCAGCTGGTCCCAGGGCATCACTTTTGCTGCTCAGGTGTGAGAAGCCTTGAGACTTACTCAGACCTCAGTTAAGCATAACACTGAAATTTTGGGTGGTGGGGTAAGTTAATGTTTGGTGGATCAAATCTTTGAACCTATGATTAATGGGAGAAGGGAACCAGGGATATCTTTTCACTTTTTCTCCCTGGATTTAGTGTGGTAGGTAAGTCATATCATTGTTAACTGATTATGATAATTTTTTGTGTATAGTCTTTTTGGGTTATAGTTTCTTGACATATTCTAATTAGAGTTTATCTGCTGCTGCATTTTCCTTGAGTGTATTTGGCCTTTTGATGTTTCCAAGTGTTGCTGCATTGAAATGGTGCTATTTTTACTGAGGGCATTGAGACCATGTATGTACTTGGTTGCCTAAAATGTTTCTTTAATGCCTTTGGCCAGGGCCCATTTTTAAACTTCTTGACATTATTTTTTGCTATAATTTTATATTTGCATTTCACAATGTTTGTTAATAGGGTTTCAGAACATCACGGGGCTCAAATATTTTGCCATTGATGGTTAGAAGTTCTTTTGATCATCTTTTTGGAGTTTTTACTGCTTTGGTAGAGCATTTGTCTTAAAGTGTTTGTAGGTAAAAATAAACTCAGTTCTTCTTTCACAACTTTCTTTTATATGTGGATTTAAAAAAAATATGTGGGATGTTTGTAACTGTCTTGAATACTACATTATTTTTAGTATTACTATTTAACTTATCCAAACACAGTTAAGTCTTTCTCTTTTTCTAGGTTTTAATGGTACGGTTTGCATCGTTATTTGATGCAAAGGAGCGTACTGTCACCTTTTTAAGTGGAAAGAAGTATAGTGTGGATGATTTACACTCAATGGGAGCAGGGGATCTCCTAAATTCTATGTTTGAATTTAGTGAGAAGCTAAATGCCCTTCAACTTAGTGATGAAGAAATGAGTTTGTTTACAGCAGTTGTCCTGGTGTCTGCAGGTAAGCGAGCTGGTTCAGAATTGTGTTTCACCCAGCATTTAGTGACCAACTAAGGAGAAGGTGGAATTTAAGTAGGTTCTAATGAGCTATGTGGAGGGAATAAAACTTGAAGGAAGATGCCAAATTATGTGAATGGTTTACTTTTGCATAATTTTAAAAAATTATGACAGTACAGTCAAAGTGCTGTATGGGTAAAATACATATGATGTTTAGATCTACACCACTTGGACTTACCACTCTTAGTCTTCAGCTTTTGTTTATAATTTTATGCCTCTGAATCTTTATTTCGTGGACTTTTTTGGAACATTGTATCTCCAGATAGAATCCTAAGTTTTTTTTTTTTTTTTTTGGACACAGAGTCTCACTCTGTTGCCCAGGCTAGAGTGCTGTGGCATCTAGTAGATTTTCAAAGCTGGAAAGTCAAAAACCAGCATTTACAGTATTATGATTATGTAAATAGAGCCCATGGCGTTCACATAGTGGGGTTGAAATGATAGAAAAGGTAGTGTAAATCTCTCCCCTAAACCTGTAGCCTGAAGGGGGAAATGAATGGATTTTGTACCCGGTGACAAATGGATTATTTCCATTCTCTATCAATTGCTTAGAATTAAGCAACATTTATAGTTTGCTTTATCTTTAAAATGGCTTTTTGCTTGCCTTGGAATCTATAGTTGCTTTCTTATTTTTTGGTTTTGGTTTTTGGTTTTTCAGGTTATTGTCAGAAGAAATGTAGATCTCATTATGTATTTTATCCTTACAACAAACCTCTGTGAGCTAGGATATGTTATCCTCAGTTACACAGGCAAAGGATTTGAGGAACAGAGGAGTTAAATAATTTACCCAGGTCATATTTTTTTTCTTTGATGCAGAGTCTCAAGCTGTCACCCTTAGAGTACTGCTCTGGGTAGAGTGCCATGGCCTCACAGCTCACCGCAACCTCAAATTCTTGTGCTTAAGCGATTCTCTTGCCTCAGCCTCCCAAGTAGCTGGGACTACAGGCACCTGCCTCAACACCCAGCTATTTTTTGGTTGCAATTATCATTGTTGTTTTAACTGGCCTGGGCCAGGTTTCAACCTGCCAGCCTCAGTGTATGTGGCTGGCACCCTACCCACTGAGTTATGGGCGCTGTCCCAGATCACATTTTTAATAATTGGCTAAGCAGGTATTTGAGCTCTTCATTAGTCTGGTATCAAAGCCTTTCCATTATGCTGCTTATTAACAGAATAGCTCTAATTGCTAAGGGAAGGAAAAGTCTTAAACATGGTATTTGCCTGTGAGATTGAAAGAATTCTGATGCTATGAAAGGGGAATTAAACCTGGAAGGTAAGTTGTTTTTTTTTTTCAGGTTATGTAAAATGGCAGTAGTTACTTCCAGTTGAAGATTAGGGATTGGCATTTAGGTGTGAGGCCAAGGCACATTTAGACACAGATTTCATTGTCTTAATATAAGTTTTTTTTTTGAGACAGTCTCAAGCTGTCACCCTGGGTAGAGTGCTGTGGTGTCACAGCTCACAGCAACCTCAAAGTCTTGGGCTTAACAGATTCTCTTGCTTCAGCCTCCCAAGTAGCTGGGACTACTGGCACCTGCCACAATGCCCGGCTATTTTTTTTTGTTGTTGTTGTTGGAATTGTCATTGTTGTTTTAGCTGGCCCAGGCCAGGTTTGAACCCACCACCCTCAGTGTATATGGCCGATGCACTATCCACCGAGCTGGGGACTACCTAAATAGAATTTTTTATTGAAAGTATTTGACTTCTATCCAGTAAGAATTGAATATACTTAAATTGGTAAGGAGTACAGGCTTGGGAGTGAGATGAAGAACCAGCTAAGGAAGTAGAAGATAGATATGTCATAAATTAAACTATTCAAGTAGTAGTATAGCATTTAGTGTATCATTTAGAAGATGAATTTCCACTTTAGGATGTACATTCTAACATTACAGTCTCTAGAAGATTGCTTACGAGCCAGCCATATTTGTAGTTAGATTCTTTGGTCTTGCAATCATAAAAGACCCATGCTTTTAGAAATTAAGGGTTCAGAAAAATTTAATATGATTTACATTTTTAAGGGATGGGCATCCATTTCCCTGGAGCTCTGAGTTGTATAAAGAAGCATAGGTCTGTGCCTCTAACCCTAATACTCTGGGAGGCTTAGGTGGGTGGACTACTTGAGCTTAGAGTTTAAGAACAGCCTGAGCAAGAGTGAGACCTCGCCTCTAAAAAACCAGCTGTGCATTGTGGTGGGCCCCCATAGTCCCAGCTACTGGGGCTGCTGAGACAAGAGGATCACTTGAACCTAAGAGTTTGAGGTTGCTGTGAGCTATGATGCCACGGCACTCTACTGAGGGTGACAAAGTGAGACTGTCTTTAAAAAAAAAAACATAGGCCATCTAAACACATATGCTTCAGTGAAAAAGCATATTCACTGAAGGACTAGCTACTTACAACCCACTCAAATATCCTTCCCTACTTCCTTTTTTTGTTTCTTTGGCCATCTAGATTATTTTGGTTGTGAGGGTTACTATTATTCTTACTGTTTTGTATTATACATTAATGATCCTGTGATTGAAACTAGTTACAGTCATGTGTCACTGGTGACAGATATGTTTTGAGAACAGAGTCATTAGGTGGTTTCATTGTTGTGTGAACAGCACAGAGTAGATAGTACAGCCTGTTCCTCCTGGGCTACCGACCTGTACAGCTTGTTCCTGTTCTGGAAACAGTACACAGTGATTTCTGTATCTAAACATTTCTAAACATACAGGTACAATAAAAATACAGTAGGAAAAATAAGAAACAGTACACCTGTATAGGGCACTTACCACGAATGGGCTTGCAGGACTTGTAGTTGTCTGGGTGAATGAATGTGAAGGCCTCAGACATTACTGTAGACTTATAAACACTGTACACTTGCTATGCTAAATTTATTAATTTTCTTTTTCTTTCTTCAGTAATAAATTAATCTTAGGTTAATTGTAACTTCATAAACTTTAAAAAATTTTAAAACTTTTTGACACTTTTGTAATAATACTTAGCTTAAACACATTGTATAGCTGTACAAAATTATTTTCCTTCCTTATGACCTTATTCTATGATTCTTTTTCCTATTCAAAATATTATTTATTTATTTTTATTCTTTTTTTTTTTTGAGATGGGGTCTCACTTTGTCATCCTGGCTAGGGTGCTGTGGAGTCATAGCTCACAGCACCCTCAAACTCTTGGACTCAAGCAATCCTCTTACCTCAGCCTCCTGAGAACATTTTTTATTTTTTTAACTTTTTAAACTTTTAAGATACACAGTAGTAGGCTACGTAGGGTCAGCATCACCAATATTAGTGCCTTCCACCTCTGCATCTTGGTCTCACTGGAAGTTCTTCAGAGGTAATAACGTGTGGGGCTGTCATCGCCTATGATAACAATGCCGCCTTCTGGATACCTCCTGAAGGACCTGAGACTGCTTTATTATAGTTAACTTTTTTTTTTTTTGAATAAGTAGGAGGAGTATACTGCAAAATAATAAAATATGTAGGAGAGTAATCAATACTTAAACCAATAACAGTAGTTTATTATCATTATTGGAGTATCATGTACTGTTTATAATTGTACATGCTAGACTTTTATATGACTGGCAGCACAGTAGGTTTGTTTATACCAGCATCGCCCCAAACATACAATGTGTTGCACTATGATGTTATGACAACTACAGCATCACTAGGCAATAGGAATCTTTCAGCTCTGTGATAGTTTCATGGAAGCACCATTGTATTTGCAGTGTGTTGCTGACTGAAATATCAGCATGTGGCACATGGCTGTGCTATTTTGTGCCAAAATGTAAACTCCTTAAAGGAAAGAATTTTGGTTTGTTTTGTTCACTGCTGATTCCCTGGCACCTAGAAGAGTAACTAGTATGTACATTCAATAAGTGGTGAATCATTTAATGAAGTGCCAGGATGTTTAAAAATTACTTGAATGTCAAAGGCAAGAGAGACAATTCAAAGCATTACTGAAGGTTTTAATTCCTTTTTTTTTCTTTTTGTTTTAAATGTTCCTTGAGTCATAAAAGGATTTAATTATTTTTGCAAAGGTAACCCTTATGATTGGCTAAAGTTAAATGTGAAGAGGCCAGGCGCGGTGGCTCACTCCTGTAATCCTAGCACTTCGGGAGGCTGAGGTTGGAGGATCACTTGAGGCCAGGAGTTCATTTTTTCTGCATTTAGAGTTAATCTAACGTTCCTTCAATGCTATTAAATTTTAGTCTTTGTTCTAAGTATTTGCACTGCAAGGGGCTTTTTTTCAGTCACCACTTTTAATGGAAGACCTCTTCAACTATAACTTCAAGTACAACTTCACTACTGGGGGCCCTTGAATGTTTCTTGTGCCCTCTATTGTAAAGAGGGGAAATAAGCCTTGTAGCTGAAAAAAAGTCTGTGGGCAAACTACAGAACTTTGGCTAATTTTTAGATAGCTAGTAATGCCAAATCACTTAATTTGTTAACATATATTGTATGACTTAATAAACAGTATGCTAATAAAAGTGAATATAGGGGCTTGGCACCTATGGCTCAAGTGGCTAAGGCGCCAGCCACGTACACCTGAGCTGGTGGGTTTGAATCCAGCCCAGGCCTGCCAAACAACAATGATGGTTACAACCAAAAAATAACCAGGCATTGTGGCGGGTGCCTGTAGTCCCAGCTACTTGGGAGGCAGAGGCAGGAGAATCGCTTGAGCCCAGGAGTTGGAGGTTGCTGTAAGCTGTGATGCCACGGCACTCTACCCAGGGTGACAGCTTGAGGCTCTGTCTCAAAAAAAAGTGAATATAGGGTAGTATAACTAGTACAATATGGTTGCACATTATTAGCTGTCTGTTACTGTATAAAATTAGTGGGCTAAAAATGGAAACGTAAAATTTAGTGGGCTAAAAATGGAAACATTTACTATCTCACAGTTTTTTGAGGGTTTGGGGTATGATACGTGCCTCTGACTCAAGGTTTGTTAGAAGATTGTAGTCAACACTACACCTGTAGCTCAGTGGCTAGGGCTCCAGCCACATATACCAGAGCGGGCGGGTTCGAACCCAGCCCAGGCCTGCCAAACAGCAATGACAACTACAACCAAAAAATGGCCGGGTGTTGTGGTGGGTGCCTGTAGTCCCAGCTACTTGGGAGGCAGGAGGCAAGAGAATTACTTAAGCCCAAGAGTTTGAGGTTGCTGTGAGCTGTGATGCAATGGTACTCTATCTAACCAGGGCGACTTAGTGCGACTCTGTCTCAAAAAAAAAAGATTGTAGTCACGCTGTAGACAGGGTTGTGGTCGCATATGAAGGCTTGAGTAGGGAAAGATCTGCTTTCAGGCTTATGTGCTTATTGGCAAGTTTCAGTTTCCTATAAGCTGTTGGACTGAGCATCTCAGTTCTTTGCAGAATATTGTCTGGAGACCACTCTCAGGTTCTTATGTGGGCCTTTACATAGGGCAGCTCATAACATGGCAGCTGGCTTTTCTCAGAGTAAGTGAGTGACAGAGGCCACAGCTTTTTGTACCTAATCTCAGAAATCTAACATCTTATCATTTCTACCATTTTATTTTCATTAGAAGTGATGGCTGCCACCAACGCCCAGCCATTTTTGTTGTTGTTGGAATTGTTATTGTTTCAGCTGGCCCAGGCTGGGTTCGAACACATCAGCCTCTGTGTATGTGGCTGGCACCCTACCGTAGGCTATTAGCGCCACCAAAGATTGTGGTCCCTTCCTCCCCCTGCCCCGAGACAGCCTCAAGCTGTCACCCTGGGTAGAGTGTTGTGGCATCATAGCTCACAGCAACCTCCAACTCCTGGACTCAAGCGATTCTCCTGCCCTTGCCTCCCAAGCAGCTGGGACTACAGGTGCCCGCCACAACGCCCGGCCATTTTTTGGTTGCAGCCGTCATTGTTTGGCGGGCCCAGGCTGGATTCGAACCCGCCAGCTCAGGTGTATGTGGCTGGCGCCTTAGCCGCTTGAGCCACAGGTGCCGAGTGGACAGAGTTTCATTTTGTCCCCCTCGGTAGAGTGGTGTGGTGTCACAGCTCACAGCAACCTCCAGCACTTGGGCTTAGGTGATTCACTTGTCTCAGCCTCCTGAGTAGCTGGGACTATAGGTGCCTGCCACAATGCCCAGCTATTTTTTTGTTGCAGTTTTGCCAGGGCTGGGTTTGAACCTGCCACCTTTGGTATATGGGGCTGGCGCCCTACCCACTGAGCCACAGACACAACCCAAATGTGTTTTATAATATAGTAGATAGCTGGAAAATTTGCCAGTGAGATTTTTGAGTTTGTCAATTATCCTTTGCCTTTGTTTGAATGTGTATGACCTTGCTTTGAATTTATTAGTGAGATTTACGAACAAGAATTATATTTAATGCTAATAATATGTCCTTTCCTTCATATTTCCTTATTCCTTCTCATCAGATCGTTCTGGAATAGAAAACGTCAACTCCGTGGAGGCTTTGCAGGAGACCCTCATCCGTGCCCTAAGGACCTTAATAATGAAAAATCATCCAAATGAGGCCTCTATTTTTACAAAACTACTTCTAAAGTTGCCAGATCTTCGATCTTTAAACAACATGCACTCTGAGGAGCTCTTGGCCTTTAAAGTTCACCCTTAAGGCCTTTGTTTATTTAAACATGAACTGATGCTAACTGTACATTTTGTGCTTAAATGCTTATTTATATGTGTATACCTTATGTGGAGATAGAAAAGACCTTTAAGACAATACAAGATTGTAGGCTATCTCTGTAATCATGCCGTAGCTGTTTGGATTGAGAGCTCTTCAGCCATGATTAGACGTTGACTGCATCTCCCCAATAGACCAATCAGCTGTGTCGCACTTAAACTGGAGAAGTTACACTGAATTATAATCACACTGAATGTTAGACTTTTTCATCTGCCAAACCAAAAACCATTTTGATCTCCCTGTGGTATAAATACAACGCACAATCGCAAGTATATGAGGACTTAGAAATTAATCCTTTGTAGTAGAAATTCTGTTGAATGATGGAAATCTTGTTACCGCCACAAGACTATTTAGTTTGCTAATTGGAACTTGAGGAGTTAGGAGATCTCCATGTCTGTATTTTACTCTGCCACTGTTAAAGTGTATGATCCTGGGCAGATTACTTGGTTGTAGAAAATGAGAATCGATAATGTTACCAATGCCCCTCGAAGAGATACTAAAAAATGTCTGTAAAGCATATTTACCTCTTGGGAGATAGGCACTATGTAAATAAGGTAAAATTTTTGTTATAATTATTCATAATAACATCCTTTTCTTATTTCTAAGCATTTCTAGGAAATCATTTCACAGTCCACACCAACCATATTATTATTCAGGGTTCCTGCATATGTGTGGGGTATCCTCCTGATACACACATATTCAAAGTTTATGGGTACATCAGATACATAGTATATGTACATAATATGTATGTGAATATAGTTAAATACATTCTTCACAATATTTTAAACTGTGAAGAACTTTATCATACAATAAACTTAAAACAAGAGGTGTCAAAAGACCCAAATTAGGTGCATTATACCTGTCAATGATGATATAACCATTGCTTTAAAATGTTTAGACAGTAGAATCTTGAATTTATGCTCTATTTTTTGTTTATTTAAGCAACACTTAATGTAAAAGTGCAACAGGCAGTTAAGCCCAAATTTAAGAAAAGTATGTATTTCAGAGTTCATCTTCGGTAAAATCTTTGGTTCAAGGTACTAGTTGTTTAAAAGTTCATTTGTATTCTTTTTTTGTGCTAAAAAAGGTGGCATTGCTGTTCTTTATACACATGGTGCAGCTTGATAAAGAATTTGGATTCTTTCTGGAGAACTAATGTTTAAGGAAACTGTGTTTAATATGATGGCATGTGTGCGCGCGTGTGTGTGGTTCTGAGTCCACTTCTTTTTTTCCTAAATAACACTACAGGGATTTTGTCAAATTAGATTTAATATATAATTTGAAAAATCATTTAGTGCGTGACCTACAGGCTTAGGAATGGTATAGTCAAAGACATTTCATTCACATTTCTAATAGTGGGCTTCATTAAATAGATAAGGTTAGCCTCTATATATGGCAGTAGAAGAAATAACCAAAGTTGAGGATTTTATGTATGTTTTTCCCTGGAAAAAGCAATTAATTGGATTTTCTTATTAAAGGTTGCCTTCTATAAAATGTTTGGATTATATAAAATGGCAAAAATAAGAGTCTGCTTGACTGTACTAAGCCTGTTATTTTCATGACGTGTGAGCAGAACGCCTTATTGTAACCTTGTTTAACTCGTTGCTACTGGGACTTGAATTTCTGTGGCACTAGTTAAGTAAGTTAAAAAAAAAGTTAAGCCCTCTCGTTATTAAAGAGGAAAGGCAATGGTGATGTCTATAATACAATATAAACCATAATTGTGATTTACCTTAGTAGGTATGACTTTTATGGGATATACGGTATAGTTTTTGTGAATTCTTTACATGATAGCATTATCTTTTTATAATTTTTTTCCTAAGATAAACAAATGCATAGTTTTCTTCTATGGGGGATAGAAACAGCTTTTTGAAGTAATATTGAAAACCCCAAAGATCATGTTAATTATTAATTTTTGCCTTTTGCATAAGCCTCTTTATAACATGTATATTTAAAACAATTAAGTCTTTAGGAATGTGTAATCAGAACTGTTAGTATTGCTTATAAAACTTTAGTTAGGTTCAATATATACATGTATACTTCTCTATATAGATATATAGATTTGCATTTTGTCTTATAAAATTTTATTTGAATGAATTCTTCCTATAGGTAATGGGAAAAAAAATTAATAGTTCGTATGCCCCTCATAGCATTTCTGTATTTGAAAATAGCCCAATATGAAACTTCTGATTCTAAAATTAAACCAGCAGCCTATTACAAGCACATTCTTTGATTGAGTCATTGGTTATAAATCCATTAAATGCAGAGAGACAGCCAATTTAGGAAACTTCTGAGTTGGTGGGACACGGTTGATTGATTAATGTACTGTACGAATTAAGTGATGCTTTAACTCTGATTTTATATTTTAAAGTTAAAATGTGGGCATTATGTCAGCAAACTTCAGGGCATTATGTCAGCAAGCTAAAACATTTTTTTCCTGTGCTTTTTAACGTATCTCTTTACATGATCTGAGAGAGGATTAAGGCTTTTCAAAAGAAATAGCTGAGGGAAAGGGGAAACATCTTGGGATGAATCTTAACCTTATGTTGACAGTTTAATCACACATCAAAAATTAGAAGGAAATTTCAGTGGATTAAGTGTACAGCTTTCCTATCTACATTTCAAGAAATTACCATTGTAACTTGATAAGAGATGACTTATTTTATGTAAACATTGCAAAGCAAGGTGTAGAAGCTCAGCTAGATTTATTCCTGTGCACGAGAGTAAATACCTATCTCAATTCTTTTCTTTTCCAATATAAAGTTTGCTGAATGTACAAGAAGAGTTTATCACTTAGGATATAGAATTTTTTTAGGGGTTGGGGGAGGGACTCTGACAGAAAATTGTTACCAATAAACAAAGATTGACTTGATTTGATCCAAAAGATAAAACTTGAAGTTATTCTTGAAACTAACATGGAAAAATAAAATGGCTATTGTTTTAAAAAATGATAAATACATTGTTGATAGAATATGAAGTTAAGTTTATTTTCTATAAACTGTAATTGAAGAGAACATGGATAATATCTTCATGTTTCTGAGAAGTAATCTGTACATGGGGGG
>CAUYRH010152745.1:0-20563 GCA_963574655.1 Perodicticus potto
TTGGTTTCTTGAATGCTCTTCCTTGGAGTTACAGCTTGCCGAACTTCTTTCTTGGCTCAGCTCCCTGTCTTTGGCTTCATAGAGTCTGATTCCATCCAGTTTTTCTTCCTCTGCTCAGGAGCCTCTGCTGAGGGTTGCTACTAGTTGGCCATATTCCCAGCTCCAGGGGATTAAGTTTCAATGTGACTTATCCTCTGAATTTTGCAGAGGACATTCCAACCATAGCAGGTGCATCCTCTAAGTGGACTTTCATGATATTTGTCCTTTTATGACTGGCTTGTTCACCTAGCACAATGCACTCAAGGCTATGCTCTCAGAGCTGTCTTCCTTGACTCCCATAACTAAGTGATCTCCATCTAAAAGTATTCCCATAGCACTGTGAATTTCTCTTTTATAGAGTATGTGAAAATTGAGATTTTATGTTAAAAATGGTTATTTAATAGATCATATAAAGAAGAGCAGCAATTTCAAGCATAATCTACTCAGGGGTCTCCAACAATGTCTCAAGGCCCCTTTCTCTGCTTCTCCTATGCTGGCTTCTTTTTCAGCTAAGCTCTCTGCTGGTGACAAGATTACATTGTCCTCATAGCCAGCAATCCCAGCTTAAAAGGTCACAGAGTGATTGGATGTTTATTTGTGTGATGTTTCTAATGACTTCCTCCTTCCCTGGATGGCAAGGTCACTTTGTACCCTATGTAGCTGGCACATTTCCTGGCACAGAATTAGTGAATGAATGGATGACTAGATCTAAAAGATACATGTACGGGGAGAAAAGAGGAAGGAGGCAAGACTAAATGCAGAGGCATGATGCCTTCAATGGCTTTCAGTAGAGAGATTCCAGATCTTTTAAAATTAAAGACATTTGATATGCACTGCATAAAGGCAGATGGTTTCAAAATCAAAGCATGGAGAAATTAAGAGACCCTATTTCAACAATTGATAAAACACTAAAAGTTGCTTTTTAAAAATTCTGCTTCTTTATTTATTTATTTTTAAAGACAGAGTCTCACTCTGTTGCCCAGGCTAGAGTACGGTGGTGTGGTCATAGCTCACTGTAACTACCAACTCCTGGCTCAAAGCAATCCTCTTGCCTCAGCCTCCTGAGTAGCTGGGACTATAGACATCCACCACTCAGCCTCACTAATTTTAGTTTTTCATTTTTTTTTGTAGAAATGTGGTCTCACTGTGCTATTGCCAATGCTAGCCTTAAACTTCCGGACTCAATCAATCCTCCTGCCTTGGCCTCCCAAAGTGTGAGCCACTGCATCCGGCCAATTCTTAAAGCAGTTTTACTTTGCTCCAAAACAGTTTTTTTCTCTTTTTTTGGCAGTCTCATTATGTCACCCTCAGTAGAGTGCCATAGTATCACAGCTCACAGCAATCTCAAACTCTTGGGCTTAAGCAATTCTCTTGCTTCAGCCTCCCAAGTAGCTGGGACTACAGGTGCCTGCCACAATGCCCAGCTATTTTTTGGTTGTAGTTGTCATTGTTGTTTAGCAGTCCTGGGCCGGGCTCGAATCTGCCAGTTTCGTGTATGTCACTGGCACCCTACTCATTAAGCTACAGGCACCAAGTCTGCTCCAAAACAGTTGTCAAAAGACTGAGAAGATAGTACAGAGTTCCTAGATATCCCACATCAAGTTTTTCTACTACTGATATGTTACATTACATTACGGTACATTTGTTATAATTAATGAACTAATACAGGTACTTTATTATTTACTATAGTTCACAGTTTATTCAGATCTTTCAATTTTTTACCTAGGTCCATTTTTTTTTGTTCCAGGGTCCTGTATTAGTTTCATATGGCTACTATTAAAAAAGTTCATCAAACTGGGTGGCTTAAAAACAACAGAAATCTATTGTCTTACCACTACATAGGCTGAAAGCCTGAAATCAAGGTGTCAATAAGATCATGCCCCCTCAGAAACATGTAGGGGACTCCCTCCTTTCCCCTTTCTAGCATCTGGTGGTTTGCTGGCAAACTTGGTTCTCATCAACTTGCAGCTGCAGAACTCTGAGCCTGGCCTTCATTGTAAAAAGGCATTCTCATGTATCTGTACTTGACCATCTTCTCATAAGGGCAGCAGTCACACTGGATTAGGGCCCCACCCTACTCCAATTTGGCCTCATTTTACCTGAACTAATTATACTGCAAATTACACCTTATTTCCAAATAAGGTCATATTCTCAAGTTCCTGGGGTTAGGATTTCATCTCTTTCTTTTGAAAAGAAACATAATTCAATCTGTTGCGTTCTTATCCAAGAGATTATGTTTAGCTGTCAAGTCTCCTTAGGCTCCTCGTGGCTGTGGCAGTTTCTCAGACTTCCCTTGTTTTTTGATGACTTGACAGTTTTGAGGAATACTGGTTAGGTATTTTGTAGGATGCCACAGTAGTGGAACTTGTCTGATGTTTTTCTCATGATAAGACAAGGGTTATGTGTTGTGAGGAAGCCACAGAGGTAAAATGATATTTTTATCACATCTTATGAAGGGTACACACTGTCAACAGTTGAACCATTGAAGTTGAACTTGATCCCCTGGCCGAGGTGGTGTTTGTCAGTTTCTCCACTGGAAAGTTGCTCTTTTTTCCTCTCTATGCCCATTGTACATTTTGGAAGGAAGTTGCTATGCACAGCCCACATCTAAGGAGTGGGGAGTCATGCGCCTGCTCCTTGAGGATGGACTATATGCATAAATCATTTGGAATTCATCTGCATGAAAGATTTGTCTTTTTTCCCCACTTACTAATTTATTCAAAGATTTATTTATATCAGAATGAATTCATGGATATTTATTTTACATTTTGAGTTATAATCTATTACTACTGTATTTATTTTGTTGCTTAATTTATTCCAGCTTTTCCACCGAAAGCTCCTTCAGCTTAAACCTCTGTCCCTTTCAAATTGCCCCATGTTATGGACTGAATAGTGTCCTCCTGAAATTTTTGTGTTGAAGCTCTAAATCCCAATATGATGTATTTGAAGACAAGGCTATAAAGTAGGTAATAAAGGTTAAGTGAGGTCTTAAGGGTGAGTCTTTAATCTAGAACTAGTGTCTTTATAAGAAGAGAAAAAGGCACAAAGGAAGTGCATGCATGCCCTGTCTCTTTCTGCACATGCACAGAGGAAAGGCCATATGAGGACACAGGAAGAAGGTGGCCTTCTTCAAGCCAGGAAGAAAAGGCTCTCCAGAAATCTACCCTGACGTTACTTTGATCTTGTACTTCCAGGCTCCTGAACTGTAAGAAAATTCATTTCTGTTATTGTTTTTCTTGCCAGGTGTCCTCACATGAGACATGAGTGACCTGGTCTTTAAATTCTGTGTGGCAATCCCCAATGAACTGCCGTGATGCCCAGGGAAGACAGGGCAACCTGGGAGTCCAACTGTGTCCTTAAGATCATCCAATTTCTGGATGATTACCCAAAATGCTTCATCGTGGGAGCAGACAAGGTGGGCTCCAAGCAGATGCAGCAGATCCACAAATCCCTTCCAGGCTGTGGTGCTGGTGGGCAAGAGCCCCACGATGGGCAAGGCCATGGAGGGCATCTGGAAAACAACCTAGCTCTGGAGAAACTGCCTCATTCTGGGGAATGTGGCCTTTGTGTTCACTAAGGAGGACTCACTGAGTTGAGAGACATGCTGTTGACCATGCTGCTTCCCCCTGGGAAGTCACTGTGCCACCCCAGAGCACTGATCTGGGGCTAGAGAAGACCTCCTTCTTCCAGGCACTAAAATCCCAGGGGCACCATTGAAATCCTGAGTGATGTGCAGCTGATTACAACTGGAGACAAAGTGGGAGCCAGTGAAGCCACACTGCTGCATGTCTCCCCTTGCTCCTTTGGACTGGCCAGCCAGCAAGTGCTCGACAATGGCAGCATCTACCACCTTGACGTGCTTGACGTTACAGAGGAAACTGCGTTTTCCCTCCCTGGAGGGTGTCCACAACGTTGCCAGTGTTTATCTGCAGCCTGGTTAGTCACCTGTTGCATCAGTACCCCATTCTATCATCTGTGGGTGCAAATGAGTCCTGGCTTTGTCTGTGGAGACTGATTACACCCTCCCACTTGCTGAAAAGTTAAAGGCCTTCTCTACTGATCCATCTGCCATTGTGGCTGCCACCCCTATGGCTGCCACCATCACTGCTGCTCCTGCTGCCCCCACAGCCCCAACCAAGGTTGAGCCAAGGAAGAGCCAGAGGAGTTGGATGAGGAATTGGGATTCGGTCTGTTTGACTAATCACCAAAAATAACAAACTCAGCCAGATTTAGTTGCAAAACAAGGAAATAAAGCCTTACCTCTCTCAAAAATACGTAAGTAAATAAGTAAACAAATAAATAAATAAATTTCTATTGTTTAAGCCAGCTACTGTGTGGTTTTTTGTTATGGCCACACTAGAAGACTAATACAATTTCTTTTTTGAGCACTTTCTTACTTTGTGGTATTATAAGATGCTCCAGGCTCATCTTGTATATTTTGCAAACCTTAGAAATCAGCCATTTTTCCCTGGAGCCTGGTTCTTTTTTTTTGGAGAATGATTTTAGAAGCCAAGATCTGGTCAATGAAAAGGGAAAGAAAAGGGAAGTGAAGGAAGCCAAGAGGGAGAAGAAAGCTGTAGACACAATACATATAAAAAAATGAGGGAGGAAATTGCCCAGGCCAAGCCAAGATTTCTTGATTGGAGATTAGAGTGATCAAGGGGAAGAGAGATGGGTACAAGGATACATAGAGGACAGACACAGAGGGTCCCAAACTCAGTAGGCAGGTATCAAAGCAAAAGGCTCAATTATCAGCTAAGCTACTGATTATCAGTACTTGAGGAGGTCTTCAATAATTGATAATTGATGTCCAGTTCCATTCCCTGCCCCACTTCCAAAGAATAACTACCTACTTAATAGTAACTCTAGAGTCTGTGAGATTATAGATGTCTTCAGTAAATCCAAGCATGATGGAAAAACATATGGTAGGGGATTTCTGCACTTACAGACTTTCATGCTTGGCTCTAGCCATCTAGTAAACTTGACTAATCTGGTAACCAATCTGGTGTTTAGCTGCCTTCACGTTGAACACTAATGTCTATTAGCACATCAGTAATGTAGCCCCTTTGATTTCATGATTAGGATGACTGGCTGTCCATTCATTCTGTCATTGAACTGGGCCACTGCCTTTGAACTGGACCTCTGAACTTTTAGCATCCTCTGAGTGTTGTTCCATGTGCAGTTACATGTTAACATAGGTCACGTATCACATCTTCACGGCCAAGAATGACCAACCTTAAGCACCCACCTGGCACCAAGATAGGTTTTAGTGACTGAATTTGGCCATCTTGGGCCAAAGGATAAAAGAAATTTTTTCCCAAGGAGGCTATATACAGAGTACAAATTACTGGGGAGAGGGTTAGTACATTTGGAATGTCCTTAGTACAGTGGTAGGCACACAGGGTCCTGGAACAGGCTCACTTCACTTTCCTCAGTTCTTGCTCCAAGACGGCCTCTTCTTTCTCGCTACCTTTTCCTCTCATTAGACACTAAAGCCTTCGTCTCATCCCTTGTTCATCTTCCTAAACTTAGCCTTCTGTCTGAAATTCCACTCCATCAAGGGCCCCAATTCAAACTATCTTCTTAGTCCTCACCAATCGTCATTTCCTGAAACTTTAATCTAATTAAGATGTTAGGATACTACATTTCACTTAGTTGGCTAAAGCAATCCACCACAACGTGTGAATAACTTATAGGCATTAATATACTCATTAATACATATTATTAATGCATTAAACATGTATTACTTTGCTCAAGCACATCTGTAATTTGTGTGTGTCTGTTGTGTGTGTGTGTGTGTGTGTGTGTGTCCAAACAAAGAGGCTGTGGAAGGACAGGGCATAGTAATTAGAAGGGCAGGCTCTGAAGTTAGTCTGCTGGGTTGTATATCTGGACTCAGTCTCATATTATTTGTGTGACCTTATGGAAGCTACTTAGGCATTCCAAGTATTAGTGTCTTTATCTTTACAGTAGGTTTAATAATCATGGCTACCACTTTTGGTTGTAGTAGGGTGAAATAAGATAATATACGTAAATTACTTTGAAGAGTTCCTGGCACCCAGTGAGCTGCCCAGCTGCCCAGTAGGTCAGCTATCACAATAGTGGAAAATTGAGACAGTCATCCTCCCATCCCACCTCTGCTTTCAATATATATATAAAAAAAAAGTAGGACACAACTTGATAGTCTTTCTCAAAAGTTTCCTACTGAAGAGAAGTGTATCTCCTTTTGTTTTGACCATGAGCAGAGTGGAAATTTTCAAGAACTTTAGCATAAAGTAATTTGAAGGTGTGTGGTATGAACTGAATTGTGTTCCCTTGTAATTTGTATATTGGAGCCCTGGCTTCCAACGTGATGGTGTTTGGTGATAAGGCCTTTGGGAGGTCATGATGGTAGGGCCTCATCATAGGATTAGTACATTTATATGAAGAAACAGCTCAACTCTCTCCGTCTTTCCCTGCCATGTAGGAACACAGTGAGAAGGTGGCTGTGCACAAGCTAAAAAGAGCACCCTCAGTAGAAACTGACCATGTTGGCACCACGATCTTTAAGTATCAAATGTCAAGACTTTTCAGTGAACCAGTAGAACATTATCAGTAAAGCTAAGAATTTATTGACATGTGATTTGGTTCACTATGGTAATTAGAGTAAAGGGCTTCAACTCCAGCATGGCATCTTTTAGATGAATCATACAAATACTACCTCTGCGCTGGATAAGAAGTTAGGAGTCATTTGCTCCACCTTCCTATGTGGCAGATGAAATCACTGAGGCCCAGCACGGTTCAGAGGTTTAGCATAAGCCACACATGGCTGGAGCCTGGGTCTTCTCCTTTGAGGCCAACGTTCTCTTCACACAGTGCCACAGAGCATATCATCAGTCAGAGAGGCCCTGGTGGGGCTGCAGAGATGAAATACCTCAAATCAGAGCTCCCAGAAAGAGTGCAAAAGTTTCCTTCTAAACTGTCTTTATGTGCAAGTGAGAAAACATTGCCTCACACCATTGACTTTGTTTTTGCACTGTAACTCAGAGATGCAAAGCAATTTTTTTTTGTAATGGATCTACACTGCCTCCTCAGCTCTCCCACCCTCAGGGGGTTGAGAGTGGTGGCTTTGGGGTAGTGGAGACCTCCATTTGCCAGCAGACAGCATCACCATCTCTTCTATTGAAACAATATCTCTTTTAGATCATTTGGTTCGTTGGGGCTTGGTCATTTTGCTCCTTCTCAGGATGACCTTGAGTCTGTGTGTGTGAGTTTGAGTGCTATCCCATGGCTCCAAGGCTGGCCCTCACCCTGTAGGTGCCGAGTAGCACCTGGACCTCTATCCCCCTTGGGTGCCCAGATGAGTGATCTGGCCCTAGGCCAGGCCTCTACTAGCCCACCGTTTCCTCCAGTGGCTCCTGCCCCTTCACTGAGGCCTGGGGGACCTTTTGGATCCTCTTTCCCAAGGAGGAGCACACTACAGTTCTCGGGCCAAAGCTCACTTCTGTAAATAAAGCTTTATTGGCCTGTGGCCAAGCCTGTTCATTTGCGTATAGACTATGGCTGCTTTCATGCTACAATGATAGTATTGAAAAATTACGATAGAGCATTTCTTGTCTATAAAACCAAAAATATTTACTATCAAGCCCTTTGCAGAAAAAGTTTGCTGACCACTGCTGCCCAATAGAATGTTCTGCGCTGATGGAAACTCTGTATCTGTGCTGTCTGATACAGTAGCCATCAGTTACACACACATAGTTACTGAGCACTTGAAATGTGGCTAGGCAACTAAGGAACTAAGTTTCAAATTTTATTTGCTTTTGATTACTTTGAATTTTAAGTATTCTGTGTCTCTAGTGAATATCATATTGGACAGTGCAATTTGAGGTGCCCTGGACAGGCCTTGGGGAGCCTGGAATTCTACCTCAGCTCTTCCTTCTGGCCGCTTTCCTCAACTTCTGCATTATTGCTCTGGGATGTGTCTGCACATGCAAGGTTTTTAACCAGGAATATGTAGCTTTCCTCGGGCAGAGTAGGGCAAACTTGCTATTAGTCTCATGCTTGAGATTCTTCCATACCTACCAGCACAGTGCACCTTGCTCCAAGATTTGACCTCAGAACAGCATGCCAGGAGGAAACGCCACAACATTCTTCTCCCACGGCTGGAGGGTGGATGTTTCCTCCCTCTGCACGTGGCCGGATTTCTCTTATAAAGTGCTGTATTCTTTTCCTCAGCGATCACATCAGTCCTTCTTGTCCCTTCAGAGGACTATCTGATGGATGGGCACAGAGAAGGGGAGATCCATCACACAGGCATTCCAAATTACACTTCTTGATAGGATCCCTCCATGAACTCGATTTATGTGAGGTTAAAAGCATGACTGTGATTGGATTTACACACATTGGTTGAGCACCTATGTTTCAAGCACTCAGTCCATGGCTAGCAAGGTCCCAGTCTGCCCCTCCCGGTTTTCATTCTTCTACCCATTCCCCAAGCTGACAAATACACTTTCACAATCATCCCTTTGGATCCGATTTCAGCAGTTTTGGGGGGAATACTTGCAAAATAAGCATAGCCTTTTCTTGAATAATTTACATGTTTTTCTGAAGAGCTATTTCTGGAGAGACAAGTCCTGATTTCCTCATGTAGACTCACATCCCTTCCCCATCTCCTTTCTCTGCCTCATTTCCCCCAGAGCGCTCACCACCCTACAAGCTCTATGATTACCTGACAAACTAACTTCCTGTCTCCCCCTTTAGAATACGAGCCCCATGACAGCAGGAATCCTCTGTTTGCTTCATTGCAGTACAGGCCTCCCTGAGTTACAAACACCCAACTTACATACAACTCACACTCATGAAGGGGAGGCCATTAGGGCAAGTTTACAAACATAGGACTGATGTACAACTCACATTTATGAATGGAGGCTGTTTCAGATAATAGGTAAATGTACCTGTTCCAACTCAAGAACAAACCGACAGAACCCATCTTGTTTGTAACCCGGGGACTGCCTGCAATCTTACTACACAGAGCAGTGACCGACAGAAGATGGGTACTGAACTGCTTTTGAATGACTAGAAGAGTCAGGATGATATCTCACAGTGTAACAACCATGTTGAAAGGCACACGACACTGTCTGATGAACAAAGAGAAGGACAAAGGTGAGGAAGGAAGGAGAGAATCCTTCTTTACTGCTGTTGTGGGAATGGGGAGAGGCAAAAATTGTAAAGAATATGGACTCCCACCCACATCATCAATTGAAAAACCCAGGCTTTGAGAAACTGAACACCTGTTGCTGGCAGAGAAGATACAGAAACCCACATGCCTTGATTCTCAGATTCCAAGTTTTCACAATACTCATTTTTTGCTTGATTACAAATACTGTGACCCAGAATATTTTCTGAAACCCATTTATTTACCTAAAATTTCAGTAGTTACTAGCTTTGGAGGTTTCTTTGATTTTTAAATAAAATAATTAGGCTTAAGTTTCCTTTTGGAATGAACTGGAATACTTTTAAATTATTTTTCACTTTTGCATCCTTAACTTGGAATGTACCTTAAATTAGACTTCTTAGAAAATAAAAAAGGGCTAGCAAATAAAATTTATGAAGGTTTATCTCAAATGAAATAATATGTATAAGAGCATATCATTAACCATAAATTATTATGCTTAGGAAGGCATTGCTATTATCATCATAATAAGTAATCCTGCAAAAACTGTGAAATAAAGTTTTTTTCTCTCAATTTGCCAAGATGTGAAATTATTTGAGAATTGGAGATGGCCTAATGTTTAGTTACTTAATGGAAAAGGCATAGATTTCCCATTCTGGTGAAGTGATAGAAATCTCTACAACCTCATCAGATAGAAAGTAATGGCTTTGAAAACGCCAGAGAGAGGAGAATAGAGGAATCAATTAAATTGTTTTTGTAGTAGTAATTACAGATTGTGAAGTGCTGGTTTTATTTTAAGGGATTTTAAATGGGATTTTGCATTAAGGCATACTTAATAATATCAGCGTAGTTAACCCACGGAGAAACCAGCCTTGATAAGCTCTTGGGCAGTGTCCTGCCTAAGAGGATTACCTGAACACATTTCTTCCCATGATCTCCTGATTTTATGTAAATGAGCAAAGTCTGTACAATTCAAAGCAAGTGTCTGAGAGAAATCAGTGGTAAAGGTAGGTTTCTTTATGCTTTCCCCAACACTCCATGCTTTATTTGACTATGAAAGAAATGGGAATAGGGTCAGAAGTAGCCAGTTGTTTTCATACAGTGGCAGAGAATGGACAAGAAACAAGACTTTCTGTCTCCAAAGCCAAGGTGTTTCCTCAGCTTCTGCAGGGTTCTCTAAACCCAACAAAGGTTTGAAATCCCGGATTCCATGGCCCTATCCTGGAATGAAATGGATAGATGGTCAAAGGTCACAAAATCAGATGCTTGCAGAGGCATGTATTTGTGTAAAGCTTGTCTGCTGGGGGTAAGACAACCAGGTTTTATTCAGGGCTGGTGAACTAGAATATGCCGGGCCTTCCTTGAAACAATCATATTCAAAACTTTAAAACTCTTTGCTGCCCACAGGGCCTAGGTTTAGTCAGCAGGCCCCGGGCGGGCTGCCTCTGGAATGAATGATCACTAAGGTACAATCAGACACAGTCTATGAACTCATATCTTTTCTTTTGAGAAACTGCTTTTGTTAAAGATACAGGTCTCACTCTGTCATCCAGGCTGGAGCACAGTGGCATGATCATAGCTCATTCCAACTCCTGGACTAAAGTGCTTTTCTAATCTCAGTCTCCCTAATAGCTGGAACTACAGGCATGCACCACGGTGCCCAGCTAATGTTTGAATGTTTCTTAAGACAAAGGGTCTCACTATGCTGCCCAGGTTAGTAGGGAAACTGCTTTTGATGTCCATTTCAGCAAATTATTGATTTAATACTTCTTGACACCAAAATTATCCTTATTTGCTTGCTCTGTGGAAATGGAGCCTTATTTTCTTTTGCCAATGGATACAAGGTTAAGCTATACCAGTAGGAGGCGCTGGAGAGAAAATGCAAGAGAAAGGAGTTTGCTTCCTGATTCTGGTGAGTTCTCTGGGCAGGCTCCTGCAGCAGGGCAGCTTCTCTGGTGTCACTACAAGTGTTTTGCTCCCGTAGGGCACACAGTTTCCCCAGTGTCCTGCTGTTGTAGCATTCTCCTTCAGCACCCAGCACACAGCCTGGGTGACTTCTTCAGCATCCAGCTCTTGTAGCACATACAGCTCCTCCTTTCCCTGCACTCTGCAGCAGAATGTAAGCAGCTCTCCCTGACACTCCACACTAGAGGGAGTCTTTTCAGCAGGTTCCCTTGGCATGACACCACAGTGACTTCTCTGCCATTGTATGTGCACCACCATGCCTATCAATGAAGGCTTAATCTGTTTGGGTTACTATAACAAAGTGCCATAGACTGGGTGCTTACAAATGGCAGAAGTTTGTTTCTCAGAGTCCTGGAGGCTGGATGCCTGAGATCAGGGTCCCCGCCTGGTTGCACACTGTTGACTTCTCGTTGTATCTTTGAGTGGAGAACTCTCTGGGGTCCCTATTATAAGGGCATTAATCCAGATAATGAGGGCTCCACTTTCATGATTTAATCACTTCCCACACAACCCACGAAACAAGGTCTGGATCTCAACTTTGAGTGCAGGCAGCTTTTTCCATAGATGGTCTATCTCAGCTCTCGGGGTAGTGGCTGATCCTCATATCTGCGATTTCTATAATATTTGGTCTTTCTTTTACTTCTCACTAGCCAATCTCTTGTTACTCTAATCTTTTCTCATTAGCAACTCTTTATATTAAAATTTACCTTGTTTGAATTATTGTGTGGATGGACTCTAACTGAACTACCCTGGACCTCTCAGGAGATAGGCTGGGTCGTTCAGATCGGACCTCTCTGCCCATCCCAGACAAGCCATGTTTATGTGTCCCTCCCTGAAACTGGACACGCCTTACTATATCTGTCCAAGCCACTTGATTTGAGTGAAGTGTTAATTATCCAACCTCATTTAATAGATAACTGAGAATAGGAAAAGTTAAATGGTTTCCTTACTCTCTCAAAGCCAGTTAATCGCAGTCTGGGACCATAACCCTAGCATCCTGACCGCCAATCTGATGTTCTTTCCTCTCTGCCCTACTGGCATTATTTACCAAAAATGTTAACTAAGCAACTATTTGCATATGGTCCCATAAGATACTCAAATTATAAAAAGTTTGAACTTATGTATGCTTCTCAGGTAGGAAGAGCAGGTGTTAAGGTAGGAATGCGGAATTCAGGATCAGAGAGATAATAGACAGACTATTTACCTCCGGGGAAATCTGGGGCAAATGGACTAAGATTGTTACAAAAATGGAAATGTCTACATGATAGGGTTGGGAACAAGATCACAGACACAAAGCTCCTATTACCACTAGATGAATTTAGGGGAACCGGACAAATAAAACGGTGACTAAATCATGCCAAACCTATTACCTTTCACTCCATTGTAGTCCTTGCTCATGTATTTTTCCTACGTACATTTTAAGAAAAAAAATGTTAAAGCCTTTTCTGGTACTTTCTCCCTGACCTGCCACTGTTTCTGCTTTCCAATAATGAGTACGTTTCTGGCAGAGTAATGCTGAATGAGTCAGAGTGAGTCCGAGTGGACGGAGGGGTGTGCCCCACACCGCCTCATCCCGTGTCGCCCCACCTAATCAGTGTGAAGAAATGGGGACCAACTGCATTCAGAGAAACGCATCACGGGAAGCGCTTTGCTGTCTGTCTGTCAGGCACCATTTGCACAGAGACAGGCACGCCATTCAGTGTAATCACTGTCTGTGTTTGAAGTCTGACTGTCTGGGGCAGAGCCTTGCTCAGGCCCCGTCTTAGCCCCTGGGTGCTCCTGGAATAGTGCGCTCTTATTTGATGAAGAGATCCAGCTTCCATGCACCACAGATCGTTTCATGCTTCTTCTTTTGCATATTCCATAGTTTTAAAAAAGGAATAAAAAAGATAATAACTGGTATTAAGATAATATTGCCTTTCTTTATTAAATACTTATAAAGCAGGTATTTAATATATTCTCATTGTATCTCCCCAACACTCCTGCTTGGTAATTCCTACTCTTTCCATTTTACAAGGAAAAAAACAAAACAAACTAAAGTTTAGAAAGATTATGAGCTCGCTTGCCCAATGATACATGAGTCCATTTGGTTTTAAGAGGATTATCTTTTCAGCACACCACATTGGTGCTTTAGGGGCAATTTGTTAGTCTACCATTTTGAAACAAAACAGCATCTATATTCTGTGACAGAATTGTGCTTACTGTTTCCTATTGCTTCCAGAGCCAGGAGAATGGCTTTTCTCTGAATACAATTACTTTCCATTTATCCACATGCTGATTACACTAGAGGACAATGCATCATTTGGTATATTGTTGGCCTATTTTTATAAATCTTGATGCTCTACTCCCTTTAAGCTTATTAAAGCCATCGTTATCTTTCCTAGCTAGCTCAGCTCAAATCAAAACTGGCCAAACTTTGGAAATATTTTTTCTATCTTGGAACAGAATTAAGACTTTTGCCAAAAAGCCGGCCTCTGTAATTTGTCCATCGGGCTGTGCCTTCATTAGTGTGGGAATGGAAGGGATTAAGGCAGAGCAGGAGAGGATTAGAACTAGTGTGGAACATTTCTGCTCCCTCTTCTCCTGACCTTTCTCTCACCCCAACAGGCTCTGGAGAGAGGAGAGGAAAGGTATTCAGAAGCCCAGATTATCCGTTAGAAAGCCACATGTTGTAGCATTTTAAAACTATTCATTTAAGGGCATTTATTTAAAAATAAAATTTAATGCTAAAAAAAATAGCGTGTCATGCCTATGTTGACTATTCTAAATGTTGATTTGCAGTGTTCTTACACATCAAATGAGTTACAGACATAAATAAGAATAGGTGTTGCCAGAAAAGTGAAGGAATGGATACATTGCCATTAATGGGATTACAGAATGTAGCAGAATTGTATGAATTGCTGACTTTGGAAAAACAGGATCATAGGTCCAAATATAGCTTATTTATTGCTTAACAAAGGTAGAAGATATTTTTAATGTTTAGCAAAAATCATGGCTATTTTAAAGAAAAGGTTGAGCCCTGAATCATATTCTTTGTACTAAACCATGTTATTCTTTCACCTGAGGACCAGATCAGATCAAATTTTCTTTCTCGTTTTTTTCAGTATTATTTTTGCTTATTGAACAAAGCACATGCCAGCAACATGGCACCCTAAGTGCCATGGACAACTTTCCTAACAGACACAATAGGAGCATTTTGTAAAGGCGAGCAGGAGTGAGCTGTAACGAATGAAAGGCATAACCCCAAGTGTCAGAAAGGAAGAATGTAAGCTCATGAGCTGATGCCATTGTGGCCAGAGAGGATCAAAATTAGAAAAAGCTGTCCTGACACGGTGCTGGGGGTTTGTGTCTGCAGGAGATGGCAATTGATCCTGAAGCCCTGCATTAAACTAGGACCTTGGAAATTCTGTGCCTTCAGTGAGAAAGCATTAACATCCCAATGAACAGTCTTGAAATGTAAAGAAAGTTTGTGTTAGCAAAAGTGGGTAGAAAAACAGTCTCTGGCGAGAAACTGAAGCAAACTGCCACAGTGCTTGTAGAATGACAATTTATGCTACTTACATGGTGCCAACTTCCTCAGGCTAAGACATTCATGCAAAACCAGTCCTAGACTAGGGACTCTCTTGGAGCCTCTGGAAGAAGCAAACACAAAACCGCTGCTGAGGAACACTTGCCTAAACCCATGTGTGGGTGTCCCACGGCTCCCCAGGGAAAAGCAGGTACAGGCTCAAAAATAAAAATTGTAGACAAAATGAGGGAAACAATCTCTAATAAGAGGAATCAAATATGACAAACAGAAAGATTAGCACCCCCTGCAAGAAATTGGGTTAATTCAATCATCTGAAAGAAGCTATAAAATATCTGGAAATATGTAGAAAGAGTAGGACAGTTAAAAAAGAATAGGTAAATTTGCAAGAGGAACAGCAAGCTTACCAATGGTCAAAACATTTATGAAACAAAAATCTTACTGGCTGATGTTGCCACATTAATGCTATTGACACAGGTTCTGAGAGGCACACGACAAGCTTCCCCAGCTCCTGTGCCCTAGCCAGTCCCAGCTGACCCTGGGTTTGCTCACTCCTGGGGGCTCAGCTGGCTGTGGGCTGATCTAGGCTGGCCCCAGCTGGGGTGCCAGGCCCCCCTGTTTCTCATCCTCCAGCAGATTAGCCTGGGCGTATTATGATGACGGTGGTAGAGGTGTCAGGACATGAACAACAGGCACCCTGGCATTTCTGCCTCGTTTTCTCAACCAAAATAACGACAGGAGTAAGCCCAGAGTCAAAGGGGCAGTCAAGGACACTCCATTTATGGTGAGAGGCCGTTACATTGCTCTGTGTAGTTATAGGGAATAAGGGACAGCGGCAGGGAGCAGTCAAGAACCGAGGGCTTTACCGCAATTTACCACACACAGCCTACAGAACTGGCTAAGCAATCTGGAGAATGAATGAAGAGAAATCTGAGAAAATGTCGTATTTTGTAGCAGAGAAACAAATAGAATACATGAAAGGGGTTAAGGCATTAAGGGAATAGACTGTGAGGGCCTAGCATACATTTACTGGGCGTGCCAGGGGAAGATAACATCTTCAAGGAAGAAGAAGTAAGAATTTTCTGGAATTGATAACAGACACGCTTTCTCAGAATTTGGAAGCACAATGAGCCCTGAGAATAGTTTATTTTTTAAAAAGTTCACCTAAACGTACTTTCGTAGAACTTCAGAATATAAAAAGAAAATTTAGAAGCCACCAGAATAGAAGAGACAGATTACTTACGAAAATACAAGTAGAGAAAACAAACTTTTCATCATCAACAATGGTCCCAGACAATGATGAACTAATACTTTTGAGGGCTGAGGGAAAATCGCTGTCTATCTAGAACTCTACACCAGGCTAAATAGTCACTCAAAGATGGGGGCAAACACACACAGTTTTCAGACAAAGCCCCAGGCTGAAGAACTATTATGGAATGTGCTTTAGAAAGAAAGAAATTAAATCTAGACGGAAGGAAGGATCTCTGATAAGCAATGATGATCAAGAAAATCAGTGGCCAGACACAGTGGCTCACGCCACCTAGCATGTTAGGAAGCCGAAGCAAGTGGATTGCTTGAGCTCAGGAGTTTGAGACCAACCTGTGAAAAAGCGAGATTCAGACTCTAAAAAAAATAGCCAGGTGTTGTAGCAGGTGCCTGTAGTCCCAGCTACTTAGGAAGCTGAGGCAAGAGGATCACTTAAGCCCAAGATTTTGAGGTTGCTGTGAGCTGTGACACCATGATACTATACTCCAGGGTGACAGAGTGAGACTCTGTCTCAAAAAGAAAAGAAGAAGAAAGAAAGAGAGAAAAGGCCAGGCATGGTGGCTCACACTTGTAATCCTAACACTCTGGGAGGCCGAGGCTGGTGGATTGCCTGAGCTCACAGGTTCCAGACCAGCCTGAGTCAGAGTGAGAGCCCATTTCTAAGAATAGCTGGGCGTTGTAGCGGGTGCCTGTAGTCCCAGCCACTTGGGAGGTTGAGGTAAGAGAATCACTTGAGCCCAAGAGTCTGAGGTTGCCATGGAACTGTACTGAGGGTGACAAAGTGAGACTCTGACTCCAAAAAAAACAAAACAAAACAAAAAGAAGACAGAAAGAAAATCAGCAGACATGGATTTATTAACAGCAAACTGAAACAGCATAATGGCGAATGGGGCAGCATGAAAACAAGGCAGATTCAGTTACTTCACATGAAAAATGTGAAGCAACAGAGTTCAAAGTTCCTCATGTTATACAGAAGAAGAATATAGGTATTAATTAAACTTAAATTTCATTAAGTCAAATATGCTTATTAAAATGAAAGGGTTGGGCGGCGCCTGTGGCTCCAAGGAGTAGAGCACTGGCCCAATATGCTGGAGGTGGTGGGTTCAAATGCAGCCCCAGCCAAAAACTGCCAAAAAAAAAAAAAAAGAAAAGAAAAGAAAAAGAAAGGGTAACTATTAAAAGAATAGAAATAGAATATGCCTTCTGATGCAAAAGGAGGAAATGGTATCTCTAGGGAACCTGACCAGTCTACAGC
This sequence comes from Perodicticus potto, assembly GCA_963574655.1. Taxonomy (NCBI): domain Eukaryota; kingdom Metazoa; phylum Chordata; class Mammalia; order Primates; family Lorisidae; genus Perodicticus; species Perodicticus potto. The sequence continues at coordinate 17,203 of CAUYRH010152745.1, forward strand.
TGGCAAGAAACAAGTGAAATGAAGTGTGTGTGTATAAAAATTATAACCAAAATAAGATACAAGTGAGTAAAGATATATCAGTAATTACAGTACTTGTACATGTATTAAACACAGATAAAAGACAGATTCTTGACAATCCACTTATGTACCATTTACCTAATAAAGTCCCAAAACATAGCAATATGGAAAGTTTGGAAGTAAAGGAGTATATACACGCATAACCAACAGAGGATTATCTCTCATATATAAAATTCTTTCAAATCAGTAAGATAAAAATGAAAATCTCAAAAGAAAAATGAGCACAGAATATGAGCAGGCAACTCACAGGAGAAGAAACCACAATGACCACAGGCCATCTACAGCTGCGCTAGTAGTTAGGGAGCCACAAAGCAAAGCAAAGAGGTATCATGTTACAGTTGTCACGTTGGCGGAAAAGTCATATGGCCGGTGACACCAGATTTGTGGGTAAGAATATGGGAGAATGGGGTATAAAATACGCTATTGGCACAAGAGTAACTTGGCAAAACATTGTGTAGGACAGTGTAATAATCTCTAGCAAAACTGAATACACACAAACATATTACCACATATTAGAGCCACTCTCACGTACGTACATAAGGAGACACATATCAGAGTGTTTACAGGGAAAAACTGAAAGCGACATTAAAAAAGCCAGTTGTAAATGGATGTATGATGTAATATATCTGACATAACCATAAGTTATATGCAGCTATATCTGCTCTTATAGTTTTAAGTACATGCTTATAAGTAAAAGCTTTAAATGTAACCCATTAAGGAGACACTGGAATACCTGCCGCCTTTCCAACTTCAGGACAGTGGTCACCTTCAGGAAGAAAGTAAAAGTAATCTAATGCAAGGAAGGTAGGCAGCCTTTAACGTTCCTTTTCAAAAAAAATGTTAACAGTTGTGTGATAACTACACAGGCATCTATTAAATCTGTACATTTCTTTAATGTTTGAAATGTTTTATAATTAAAAGTTTAAAATTATGTAACTAACACAATGTACTCAGAGACATAAACGCCAACAATCACCACAAAAACAGAAAATAAAACAGAAAGTCAAGGTAAAGTGTTCAAAAGAGTAACAATGTTGAAGAGTCATGACATTCCTAAGGTGAAGCATTAATAGAAGTGTAAACGTGACCAGGATTGTATACCCAAGGTTTTATATTTCTTTAGAAAAAATGAATGTTTAACTTAATGTGCTGCACTTGATAGTGTTGAGTACAGTAAAACACGCTGTACCCATCCACATAGCTAAGCCCAAATTAGGATCAGTTAGCTTTGAAATTTCATGACTTTCGGGGCCTGGAATTCTCCCCCTCTGCAATGTGGGAGAATTATTAGCATTATTTTCCCATCTGAGCCCTCTTGGGCAGCATCAGTAATAACCAGGGGTTTTCTTAGAGGTTCGGGTCCAACCAGGAAACCCCCACCCCCTTTCAGTGTGGGGTTTGTAAAACTCACAAGGATTCTTGTGCTGTGGGGGCTGATTCCCCAGTGTAGTTCCCGTTCTGGCCGGGCACATCCAGCTCATGCTGAAAAACAAACACAGGCTTTAATCTTCAAGTCCTGAAGTCACCTAGGAACTGGCTAAGGAGAACAACAGACCAGTGCCCCTGAGCCCTGTGCCTTTTAGCTCCCACGCCCGGACCGCTTGGGCGCAGACAGAACCTGCGGCAGGCAGGGTATTGCTCTGGGCCCAGTCCTTCCTCTGTTAAAATCATGGAAGGTGGTGAGCCTGAGGTGAGTCACATGCAAAGTGAAGTGTATTTGAGGCACATTTTAAAGGTCAGTTTAAAATCTGGCAATGAGATGATTTTAAAATCTGCTTTAGGACTGGACCATCATTCTACCGGAGCCATTTTGTTCAATGGCATTCCCAGAACACACGGCCACTATGACTTATCTAAGCCACCCTTTGCTTTAAATGAGTTAAATCAACAACTCTCATGACTCACAGGGTAAAACGCTACAGCGAGATGCTCCTCGTGTCCCAGTCCCATGCCGCCTTCCAGACCCAGTCACATTCCTCTCTTGTTGGTGCCCTTCTCCTTGGACTCTCCTCTTCTTCCGCAGACTCCAGCGTTTACCAGCAGTGGGGAAGTGGAGTTTCTGTGGCTTTGAACTGGGCAGCCCTGGACCTGAATTCCAATCTCAGTTTACTCACTGTAGAATCTCGGGCACTTCATTTAGCCTCTCAGGGCTTCGTTTTCCTCATCTGAAAATCAGGAAGGTAAAAATACCCAGCTCACAGAGACGCTGAGGGCATTAAATGAGATTTGCACAGACATCGTGGGCCCTGTGCTGTCTGAAGCTTGGTCTAAAGTAATCCTGAATTCATGTTGTTACTGGCATGCTTTTTGTCATCCTTTCTATCATTATTATTATTATTATTTTGTCCTTCCTATCTCTGTTCTAAGTTGAACGTGGTTATTTTGAACTTAGAGAAAAACTTTAATTTTTCCCCTACTGGTGTTGATTTAAAATGTTTTACTTTATTTACAATAAAATAGCTTTCCTTGAGTTATTGGGCCTTACACTGGGCAAATAGCATTAAGAACAAAATAATTCCAAGAATTGAAGTCAGGTATATTCAGGAGTCAAACATTTTCAGTCTTAAGCCCCTCTGTTATCCAAGTCACCCAAGCCACTGATGACCTTTGCAGGCTTCCGAGGGTTGTCTGTTGACTCTTTGAGGTGCTGGTGTAGGCATGACGGTCAGCTGTTAGGGAGCAGTACATGGAAACTTTGGTCACATTGTGGGACATGAACTGCTCGTAGGAAAGGCCACCAGAGAAGCCAGGGCAGTGGTAAGTTAAGTTCTTTCCATTTGGATGTTGCCAGAAGGATGAGCCTGAGGACAAAGAACATTTTTTTATGTTATTGCTCAACTTTAAGCATTAACAAATTTAAAAACATAGTAGGTACTGAGAGGTAAGTGTGATGCCTCTCATGGGGACTCTCCATTTACCTGGCAACTGACCCATTCTGCAACGATTCACAATAGTCAAGTGCACCCTCCTCTCCCCCTCCCAAACGCCTTATAAATAAATGTTCACACACCTTGAAACTTGTTCTTGTATTTATTATTTTAAATTATTCTCCAAAGAAAAATTTCTGGTTATATATACCTTAAATATGATGCAGCATAATTCTGAAGAAAAATAAATGTAATCAAGAAGAATTGTTTTCTTTCCTTTTTTTTTTTTTTGAGACAGAGCCTCAAGCTGTCACCCTGGATAGAGTGCTGTGGCATCACAGCTCACAGCAACCTCCAATTCCTGGGCTCAAGTGAGTCTCCTGCCTCTGCCTCCCAAGTAGCTGGGACTACAGGCG
>CAUYRH010152748.1:0-19203 GCA_963574655.1 Perodicticus potto
TCAAGCAAGTGGCAGTCAAACACTTCATTACTAATGTTGTTCATGGTTTCTTGATGTTTCTTTGAAAAACTAAGAGAAGGAATTTAAAGAAATACTTCCAGCTTCTCACAAAGGCAATTCTCCAGGAATTCTGAATCCCACCGCGTGTGTCCTCCAAACAACAGTGGAAACATTCTGGGAGCATCTGGACACTGCAGGCCAGCCCCATGGAGAAGCCGGAAAGCCAGAGCTGCAAGAGCACTCGGCTGCCCCTGCCCCACCCTGCCCCACCTGGCTCCCTCCTGCAGGAGACGCCAGCCTGAGGCTGTGCCGGAGGCCAGGGCGGCAACTTCAGGGACTGACCTCCACATTTTCAATGTCAATAGAAAATGGGTTATGGAAAAGCTGTATGTCCTGTTCATGGAGATGAAGGTCTAAATCTAAGTTGGAACTCCTTTTGCAACTTTTCCAGTGAATCCACACATGTTCTTTTTGGGAATGCAAACAATGGTTTTCCACTAACAGATTTAGCAGCCCGGGATGAGTCGGCTGCTAAACAGGACAGGCAGCGGAGGCAAAAACATCCCGTGGGCCAGATAAACGTCCTCGGCGGGCCACATGTGGCCTGCGGGCCGTAGTTTGAGGACCCCTGATATAGTCCATTTGGAGTAGGATCCCATCCTCATGACCTCATTTAACATTATTTACACCTTTATGGGACCCTATCTCCAAATACAGTCACATTGGGGATTAGGGTTTCAACCTCTGAATTTTGGGGTAGGGAATACAATTCAGTCCATAACAATGGGCAAAGAGATGATTTTCAAAAAGAAAGGCAAAATATTTTAAATAGTCACTCTTTATGACATTCTAGGTAGCTTATTCGAAGGCAAAACAGTTCACAAATATTGTTTTGTTTGTAAATTGTTTTTAACAAGGTAGCCATTAGTTACATTGTGTTTTCTGACTTAAATTGTATTTAAGTCCTTGAAAACTGTGATTGTTGCATAGAACCCAAAAAGACTATGTTTGCATAGATTCCACATAAATCAGAATACAGGTAAGAACATTCCATATTATTTTGAGGTGTTACAAAGAGCAATTGATGTTACATTTTATTTTACTTTTTTTTTGAGACAGAGCCTCAAGCTGTCACCCTGGATAGAGTGATACGGCTTCACAGCTCACAGCAACCTTCAATTCCTGGGTTCAAGCGAATCTCCTGCCTCCACCTCCCAAGTAGCTGGGACTACAGGCGCTCACCACAACGCCTGGCCATGTTTTGGTTGCAGCCATCATTGTTGTTTGGCGGGCCAGGGCTGGATTCGAACCCGCCAGCTCAGGTGTATGTGGCTGGTGCCTTAGCCTCTTGAGCCACAGGCACTGAGCCTGATGTTACATTTTAAAGGGAACTGCTGTGGTTGAACCTGTCCCCTGAAGTTCGTGTGTTGGAAACTTTATCTCCAATGAAGAGGTATTATGAAGTGGAGCTTAATGGGAGTGATTGGGTCTTGGGGGCACTCATATCATGGACATATTAATGCTGTTCTCGTGGGAATAGGTTTGTGACTATAGGAGTGGTTTCCTTGTAAAAGGATGACTTTAGCTCCCTTGCTCTCTTTCTCTTGCCTATGTGATGCCTTCCACCATATTATAACACACCAAGAAGGACCTTACCAGATGATGCCAGATGCTTGATCTTGGACTTCTCAGCCTCTGGCACTAGGAGGAAATACATTTCTGTTTTTTGTGTATAAATTACCCAGTGTATGAAAAAATGGAATAAGACAGAGATAATGATGAAAATAATGATCATGATTCAAATAATAGAAATTCAATGGGAATGTCAGAAATAATTGTTGAATTTAACTCATTTTTGCATGAGATCTTGGAAACATGTCCCCCAAAAGTAACAGTTTATGAAGAATGAATTGAAATAATGGGAAACATACACATAAAGACTTCACAAATAAACCAGACACCAAATACTGCTTCATCATTGTAGTTTAGTTTATGCCAGATGTGACCAACATACTCTATTGCGGATTGCAAACCCTATGGGTAGTTTCTAACTTTTTCAACAATGTAAAAAGTTTTGGACACAGTAATCTGTCATTGAAAACATTCATGTAGAGGTGTCTGTCAACATTGCTGCTATGAAAGGGGAGGAAAAATACTTGCAAATTGAATCCACCAATATATAAAATAATGTATAAAAGGGATAACATGTCATAACCACATAGGGCTTATTTCAGGAACACAAGTCTGGTTCAAGATTTGTATTCATTATAGCAACTAAAGAAAAACTACATGATCATCTCAATAGTTACAGAGAAAGCATTTGACAACATTCAAAGGCCATTCATGATAAACACTTTCTACAGAATAAGAAGGGACTACACTGAATAAATCACAATGTTTCCTCAATGTTTTCCTCTAAAAGGGAACGTAAGACAAAGATGTTTGCTTTTACCATTCCTATTCAACATTGTACTTGGGGTACCAGATAGTAAATGCAACAAGACAAGAAAAGCAAATTTAAAAAAATACAGCTCAGAAAGGAAGAAACGAAACTCCGTTTAGACTAGGTGATTTTCTACATAGAAACCCCCAAGGAATGTACAGAACCTTTCTGTAACTAATAAATAATTTTAGAAAAATTGCAGGATAAAAGGTCAAATGTGAGTTTTATTTCTATATGTTATCAACAAATATTTGGAAATCAAACTTAAAAACACAGTATAATTTATAATACTACCAAAATATGAAATAGTAAGATTTAAATCTAACAAAAATATGCAGGATATGTATATTGAAAACTATAAAATAATGATGGAAAAAAATCAAAGATCTAAATAAATGGAGAGAAATATACCCATGGATTGGATGACTCAATATTGCTAATACACCAGTTTTCCTCAGAGTAATCTATAGATCAACGCAAACTAGTAAAAGTTCCAGTTTGGTATTTTTTCTAGAAATTGATAAGTTTTTTTCTAAAGTTTATATAGAACTAGGATAGCCAAAACAATTTTTTTAAACCAACACAAAGAAATTTTATTTATTTTTATTTTTATAGGCAAAATATGATTTATAGACAATAGATTATTACAAAAAAATATAAATTCAATCTTACATTCATAAAATTTCTATTAACAATAAGATAGTAAATAGCATGAGCAAAGATAATACATGCAGTGACTCTCATGCTTATTAAATGTTGAAAATGAAAGTAGGGCATCTTATTAACTTGTGCAAATATGTTCATCAGGTATAAAGCAGAAGGTAAGCCATAAACTGCTTCATAAATATATAAGCTTTAAACAAAACAAACACAGTTGTAGCAGAACAAAACAATTTTTTTTTTTTTTGAGACAGAGCCTCAAGCTGCCACCCTGGATAGAGTGCTGTGGCATCACAGCTCACAGCAACCCCCAATTCCTGGGCTCAAGCGAGTCTCCCGCCTCTGCCTCCCAAGTAGCTGGGACTACAGGCACCCACCACAACGTGCCAGCCATTTTTTTTGGTTGCAGCCGTCATTGTTGTTTGGCTGGCCGGGCTGGATTCGAACTTGCCAGCTCAGGTGTACGTGGCTGGCGCCTTAGCCCGTTGAGCCACAGGCTCCGAGCCAGAACAAAACAATTTTTAAAAGGAACAAAGTTGGAAGACTCAGACCACCTCATTTCAAGAGTTACCATGATGGTTAATAGTCTAGATGACAAAAAATACAGGGTGTCCCAAAAGTTGCTTTACATAAGGGAAAATGGGAAATTGTAGCTAAATGTACCTTTATTTACAAAATATTCATTACATTCTGGAATAGTTTACGTAATATTGATGTCATTTCATTTGTTCCTTAAGTATTTGGAAAGAATTCACTGATGAGGCTAAGTTGGTGTCAGTTTGCTGTGAGAGTAGGTTTTCAATTATAGACTCATTTATTAGATATAAAAGAATACAAAATATTCATTATAAAATCTTAAAAAGAGGTGGCCAATACATAGAGAATATTTGCAAAATTTTACAATGAATATTTGTAAATGAAGGCATATTTAGCTAAAATTTCCCATTTCTCCCTATGTATGGCAACTTTTAGGACACACAGTACACTCAATGGAAAGAATAGTAAGCCCAGAAATAAGACTCTCAAATATACAGCCAATTGATTTTTGATAAAGATATAAATGCACTAATAAAAAATGGACAATCTTTTCAAAAGATGGTGCTGAGACAGTTTGACATCCATATGCAAAAGGAAAAGAACCTTAATGCAAACCTCGCACCTTATATAACACTAACTCTAAATGAGCCAAAAGACTGAAAAGCAATACCTTAAAGTACAAAGCTTGTATATGAAAACATAGGAGGGAATGTTTGTAATTTTGTGTTAGGTAATACTTCTTAGATATGACATGAAAGGCACAACCAACAAAAGAAAAAAAAAAAAGGATAAATCCCCTTCATTAGAGGTAAGAACTTTTGCTATTTGAAAGACAATGCTTAAATGAATTTATAGATAAGCCACAGACTAAGAAAAATATTTGAAAATCACATCTGAAAAAGCTCTAGTATTCAGAATATATAAAGAACATTCAAAACTCATTAAGACAATTAATACATAATATAATACTATTAAAATAGACAAATTATTTGGATAGCCAACTCCCCAAGTGTGATCAATTTCAGGACTAAAGAAGCACCTCTGTGTCCAAGAGGTAGAGCCTGGAGATGATACAGACATGAATATACTGTCCAAAGAGCTGATCTTCATCGTGTAGGGAAATATCAGGTCTGATTTCAGCATTGCTACAGCATTGGTAACAATGTTATTGGTAACAATTGGTAACAATTGTTATTGTTTTTTATAACATGTGTATATATCTACTGCTTTTGAATATATCTTCTAAAGTGAAGTTTCTTTTATAGTTTAAAAAATTCTTAAACTTTTAAAGTTATTTACAATTCAGCTGTATATAGATCTGTATGAAATTTCATTTATATGTACATATGTTATAGATGGAATATATGTCTTGAGCAAGAAATTTAGTATAGAGTTTATTACTTGGGAAAACTACCTCTTAAGTTTTATAAGAAATGAACTATATAGTTACAATTTCCAGTTGTCTAATTTCAGAAGTTTATTAAACAAATCAATCGACATTCTATAATTCATATATTGGTTTACGTCCCAAAAGAGCCTGAATCTTTTTCTCCATCTTTCCCTTCAGTTTTTCCTTTCATTATTTCTTGGAACTTTGTTCTGTCATTTTTTTCATTCTTCCCTCAAGCTTTTGCAATAAGATATTTTTCCAAATCCCAGGCATTTTCCTATTCTTTCCTTATAAGGCATCTTCCATGTACCCAGTCTTCCACTGGTAACCACTTTGTAAATCATGGTGACTTAATATTTTTCCTGTTAGCTACTGACTGGACATGTTTTACTAAGCTCCTCAGGGCAGGGAACCTGTCTTCCATATTTTATGCTTTGTGAAACACTATGCACTCTTATGACTCCTATTAACAATAAATCTTAGTATGAATTACCTAATGCTACATCTTCCTTGTTTCATGTGTAAGCTTTGTAAGCTTTACATGCATACTAGAGAAGACTCAAGTTTTACCAGCTACCTGATTTGTCATCTGTATCATTTATTTCCTAGGAAGCATTAGAATGCCACCTTTTGAAGTTATTTGGCACCAAGTCAAGAATATATTTTCTTAATCTGTTTAGCTTAAATGTGTTTTTTTTTCAAAATGAGGAATTTTCTTTTTTTTAATTATAAGAAGGAAATATTACTCTCTTTTGATAACTAAGTAGAGCTTACATAGAGTTTTGAAACAGGGTCTACAAGCAAGGATACCTTGTGTTCTAATTTTTTTTTTTTTTATGTCATGCCTTTCAGACATAAATGGTCTTCGGAATTATGCACTAATTATGATAACAAATCTTTAATGTTAGGCTTGAGACATGTCAATATCAAGATACATTGGATATGTTCTGAGTTATTTTATAGAAGTATAGATTTTATTTTCCCGTTTTTTATCAGACCAATGAACCACGTTCAGCACAAATTTGCTTCAGGAGAGTGTGATAGATGAGACCAAATCTGAAATGAGCAAACGGAGGCTAAAGAGCCACACGACTCATTCTGCAGCACCCCATTCTCTTGGTTTTGGTGCTGTGCCTTTCCTCTGTTTATTGTCCTTCTTTCCCAAGCAGCATCTATCTTGTCTACCAAACCCACCTTCAGGAGGTAGCCAAAAGCATCTTCAGATGCCACCTCCTTAGATATATAACATGTGCATTTTAGTCCAGACTCTAAGAGGTGAAAATCTCAGCCACAGGATTTGAGCAGTGTGACCTTCTTGGAATCAGTCTGTTTAGAGTAAAAGCCTGCCTGATGAGCTACCCAAAATATTTTTGCTTATTAAGGTAAGTGTTAGTTTTCTTTTCCTGCCATAACATTATCACCATACATTTTGCAGCTTAAAATGATACCCATTTATTATTTTACAGTTATGTAGGTCAGAAACCCAGGACAGAATGGCTCAGCTAGTTCTCTGCTTTAGATTTTATTAGACTGCAATCGTATCAGTAGGCTGTGTTCCTTCCTGGAGGCTCTAAGGGAAAATCTGTTTCTAGTTTCATTCAGTTTGTTGACAGAATTTAGTTCTATGAGCTTGTAGGACTGAGTTCTTAATTTGCTTGCTAGATGTTAACCAGGAAGCATTCACAGATTACAAGGTTACCTGGTCTTAAACCTGTAGCTCAGGCAATCCACCCACCTAGGCCACCCAGAGTGCTGGGATTACAGGCATGAGCCACCAGGCCTGGCCCCAGCATGTATGTTCTAATTGACACAAGTCTTGGAAGTTTGTTAGGTTGTACTTCCTCAACCACAAAGCTTAGAAAGATAGCAAGGCTAAGAATCATCAAGAAGATTAAAGCATATTTTCACTTATTTGATGTTCTGAATGATGTTTGAACACACATAAATGTCAAATTCTCTTCACTTGCCATTGGAGCTACTGTTGATGTAGAAGCCATCAAGCATGAAATACTCACTTGTGCTAAGGCAATCTCATTTTCTCAAGTCCATGGGAGCTGGGTTCCTTTCCTCTTTGTCTCCCTTGAATATTATTAAAGACATATATCTACATCTTTCACACATTGGGGGAGTTATTCGTTTAGTTATAATCACTGTTAATGATCATTGGAAAGGTATATATGCTGATCAAAGTAGGCCTCATTTCTCACCTATTAATTACCTTATACAATTCTTATTAAAGAAAAACATTACATTATGGCAAGCTCAAAATTCCCATTGGTAGATCCATTAAGGTTTTAGTTCCTGGCTACTTTCCATTTGTGCTCAGTATTCAATTTAAATACTCTAGACCAGTGATTTTCAAGTGGTGTACTGCAACACACTGATGTGCCATGACAATGTTTAAAGATTATTAATGAAATTATTTTCAAAAGAAGTTCAAAGCACAGTAAGTATATTCTTTTTTTTACTTTTTTTTTGATCAACGTAATTTAAATGTGCTGCAGAAAGATGCCCACTGTTCTCTGAGCTCCCCAGTGGAGAGCCTAAGGACATCTATGTCAAAGATGAAGGGTGAAGTCTTGGACTACCTAGTATGGTAGGTACCACTTTCCTTTTTTTCATTCCTCCCAACCTTTCTATCCCCAGAGATTTTGTCTGCAGGGCCCACAAGTTTACTTTTTAATAAGCACCTTAGTGACTCACATGCAGGTAGCCTCTGGCATTGTAGTACTACTGTCCAATGTTTCTGGGAAACTGGAGACTCTCACTTTTTAACTTTACTCTTCTCAATACATTTAAAAACAAAATATCTTATAATAAAGATATTTACATTCTGAAAAAAGTAAGTATCCTGCAGAAAAGAGCAGTTTACAAACTATATTTTTTTCTTCACCTCAGACTTCTCAGTGCTGCAAACTCATAGGTTCAACTGTTTCCACCTGCCCTTGAAGTCCCCAAAACACTTAAAATTCAACCTGTTCAAATTAGAGTCACCCTCTTCTGCCAAGCCTGCCTCTCTTTCAGCATCCCCCATATCTTAGTGATAGCATTACTAGCCACCACTAGGCCTGCCAGAAATCCTAAATCACTGGACTTCTCTCTCTTCTTCAGTCCCCATCCCACCCTATTATATCTGAATCCATCACCATGACCTCCCATTTTACTTCCTACTTTGTTCCATTTCCCCTACTTGTCTCCATCACCTTGTCCCTACTCTAATCCACTTGAACTCCTACCAACACTAACCACTCCTCATAGGTCTAATTGGTCTAATGCTGGCTCTGCTTGCATTCTCACTCTACACTTGATCCTTTCAAAACACAGATCTTATCATTTCCATATCAAAACAGGTGAAATGTTTCTGTACATTTTCTTCCACATTCGTGAAGTTCATGATCTTCAGTGACACATTAAACTTTACTTCCCTTTCTTTCATCCTGTCAACTTTATAGAGCTATATCTAAAGAGTTTAGCATTTAAGGCAAAGAACTCCAACAGTGAATTATTTGAATATTATTATCAAATATTCTCTTCTTTTTGCTTTTCAGAAAAATATTAAGTGTTCTTAATATGGCCATTAATACCCTGCTTAGTCTGGTCTCTAGCTTCATAATGCAGCATTTTTTTTTTCTTTAACCTGTGCTCCAGCCATCATGGCCTCCTTTCAGTCTCTCAGGCTTGCAATGTTCCCCCCACTGACAAAAGCCCTTCACACAAGATATTCTGTTTCCCTTTCTCCCTTCTTCAGTTTTCCATCCTTCAGATCTCCATTTCAGTGCAACTTCCTCAAGAATGCTTTCTCAGCTTCTCTATCACTTCAATGAATGCCTCTACTGTAAGTTCTTATAGCACCTAGGTAAGTTCAAGTTATTCAATTAGAGCACTTAGAATTCCACTGACTGCAGTAGTTTGTTTCCTTTCTCAAAGTATTTTCTGGTGTTCTTCTGATTTCACTTTCTTAGACTCTATCCTAGAACAATTTTAGTATTAATAAACTCTTGATACTTAAGACTCTGCCTGACCAGCACCTTCATTGGCTTTCCCACATCCCTTCTGCCTTATCATTTTCTAATACCCTAAATATTAGCTTCTATCACAGAACTATTTACTTTGTACTGTTTTTTTCTTTCTTTTTTTTTTAAATGTTTCTTCCACTAATTTCAGCAGCTCTAGGAGAGTTATTTTTATTTATTTCTGTATTCTTGGTACTTAAACAGGGCCTTGTCAATAAATATTTGGAATCACACAGTAGCCTGTACTCCTTACACAGTGTGTAAGTTGATTTCTCTGCTTGCAATATAGTTCCCTAACTTTATTTGCTCGATAAACTCTTACTTCTTGATACGTGGTATAAAGGAAGCAGAGGTTTAGTGTTAACTTCAACAACGTATATAATCTTTCGACTTTTCTCATTTGAAAAATGACACTACTCTTACAAGGTTGTTAGAAGGATTAAAATATTAATGAGTAAATGTTCCTCTCCCTCCCCTTGCTAGGTCCAATCTCTACTTTTCCTAGAACAATTCCCTAGGGAATTTTAACTCAAAATTAGGTTTCTGGAATCTCTTGCATCTAGCTAGTTCTGTCTCCCTGACTCCTGTTTTTCTCTTTCTTTACCATAGACATTGATGGCTCAATTAAAACTAGAGGACAAATCATTAGCAAGTGGAAAATCATTCTTTCTGCATCTCTTAGGAAAGGGTTATATATCTTCCTGGGGTAAAATGCTTACACAGTTGCATAGGACTTTAATACTTTGAAACAAGAGTTAAAAAACAAAATGGTTAAATTTCCATATCAAAACAGGTGAAATGTTTCTGTACATTTTCTTCCACATTCCTGAAGTTCATGATCCACAATGACACATTAAACTTTAGTTCCCTTCCCTTCATCCTGTCAACTTTACAGAGCCAAATCTAAAGAGTTTAGCATTTAAGGCAAGGAACTCCAACAGTGAATTATCTGGTAGTTTCTAGTATAAAAAATTATTCTTGCCAACAAGATACTATGCTGTTTTTCTTACTTTACCTGTTTGTGTTGTCAAAGCTTAAACACAGCATTTAAAAACTATTATATTCTTTAAAACTCACAGGAACTTTTTACTTTATGTGTGTATGCAGCTAAAGTATTAATAGAAACAAACTATTGAAAAATGTTGACACATGGGATAAAATACGTCATGGGATTAAAACATGATAAAACTTTCGCTGAAGTTTCCTTACCCTTATCCACGCTACCTTGAGTACATCTCTAGCATTTTTTAAAGTTCAAATATCGTTTGTTATTTAGTATTTGCTTTTTCAGTTCACTAGAAAACTTGACATCGTTTTGGCAGTTATTTTAAATCTCAAATATTCCCTGGATGGTTTTTCATGGGCCCACGTATCAGGACCTCTGGAAAGTGTTCTTGAGGTTAAAGAGTTTTAAGACTGAAAACTCAGCTTACGTCGTTATGCCCAAGTTTGAAACCAACATCATTTGGCGTTTGAAGCTTGTGAGGTAAGCGTGCGGTCACCAACTGACTCTTTTTGACGTCCTTGAGTGACAAAAACCTCTAGCATTCCTGAGATCCAGGCTGAATTTTCTCCACTGGCTTGTCTGGGAATTGGCCTCTTCTAAGCTGTGCAGTCTTCAGTAGCTCTGCTGCCCGCCGGATGGCAGCTGATCCGGGACTCTTCGGGACGCACTCCTTCTCCAGACGCTCCCATCTCTACCCTCTTCACCTCCTCAATCTCTGTCCTCCCCACTCTTTTCTCTCGGCAGTCTGGGAACACTAGGTACAGTTTCGGGGTTTTTTTCCTCCAACGAGACTTGCCAGAACTGGCATTAAAAGAAAAAGAGGCAGAAGGAGAGTAAGAAATAACTGTAAGAGTCGTGCTAAATGGCAGTACCACCCAGCGACGCGTCGCCGATCAGCCCAGCCCACGGGGACAGAAGTCCTCAGGCCAACCGCCGGGCCTGTTCGCCCTAACTGCCCGCCCCGCTGCAGTCACGTGACGCGGGAGCGGCGCGCGCCGGCGACGGCGCCAATAAGCGGGCGGCGGGAGCGCGGGGTTTGTTGGGAAGGCGCTGGCCGGGCCCTAGGCTCTGTCAGTGGCGGCTGCTGCCAGCTCCAGAGGCAGGGTGCGCGGCGGCGGCCGAGGGCCGGGCTGTGCCGGCTTCTCGCAGGTAGAGCGCTCAAGATGAGGGCAATTGGTGGGGAAGGGAGCTTGTATGGGGAAGCGCGCTGAGCTTCCCCCTGGGGAAATTAGGTCTGGGTTCCCCGCTTGCTTGTCTCGGGTGCCCTCGCCCCATGCCAAGTGGCCTAAGAGCTCTGCGGCGGCGGCCGGTCAGACTCCGGTTATGGAGCGCGCTGGTCCAGGCTTGCCGCCTTGTCCCCTTGGTTTCCCAGCACAGTGTTAGAGGTGGTTCTGGAGCTCTGGAGATTCCGTTCTGCCCCCCGCAAAGGCTGATCGTTTCTTTAGTTCTGTTCTCGGAGATTCTGGGTGGTGACTGACTTGAGCCCCAGCTCTCTGGCCCATCTGTGCGGAGGCAAAAGGTACAGAGGTCCCAAACTAGCAGATCCTACGCTAAACTAGCCGCTTTGAGTGTTCTGTACATCTCTTCGTTTTCTCAGTTGTGTGGAGGCTCCAAGAATTGGGAAGATCGGAAGGGCTGAAAACTGTCAGTGTCATGCTGCTCGGCTCTGGCGTGTGGGCGTGGATTGTGCTACTTAGAGACGCAGCTCTACCACCATTGTCCTTATTTGAGGAATGGTGGGCGGTGTGAAGGGTGGAGGGGAAGGGCGAAGATGCCCAGTGTCGTGGGCGTGGCAGATGAAGAAAAGCAGTCTGAACTATATCAATACCTAGTTTTACTTTTTTGTTGTAATTGCGACTAGAGAGAGTTAGGATTGGTGAACTCAGTTTTGCTGATGTTGCTGTCACAGTTTTGCTGCTGTCAGACGTGTGAGGCATCCCGTTTTCCCTGTTCTGCTTTTCCCACTTGGCCTCTGGTTTGAGGTGCTTCGTATCTACCATTTTCTCCTTTCTTTGTGGCCCAGGTATCACCATTGACAAAACTGGTCCAGTTCAACAGCGGTTTGGTGGGTGTAAGTAAACTGTTTCAGGAATATGTTCAAACTGTCAAGGAATGCTAATCTCTTGTCCTCAGCCCACATACTTCTTTATTAGGAAGACCAAGTTGATTTTGAGCACATTTTTTAAAACAAGAGTAGTGCATTTAAAATTAGAATTTTGAATGTCAACTGCTGTCAACTATGGCGATCAGCTCAGTAATGCTGTTGTAACTTTATATAGTGTTTACATATTATTAACTAGAAAGAATACAAAAAAGGGAGAAGTTATATGGCTATCAAAAAGGTATGATTTCATATAGAAATTTTACTAATCAAATAGTCATGTTTTCTATTGTTGAGAAAGAAAATTGACTTGCCATGAAGGGAAGCAGTTAATTACTACCTATTAAAAGTGCTTTTAGAAGTGTTCTTCTTTTTACTAATTTTTTTTGGGAGGGCACTAACTGTGTTTTGGCATATTTCAGAATTGCCTTTCATTTAAAAGTTCTAGAACAAATCACCTTTAAGTTGTATAGTACAATATATTATGGAGTTATTATTGATGGTGATTAAATAGTTTATACTTAAGTTTGGAACTTGAAGTAAAACTAACTTCCTTTGTTTTTTCTCTAAAGGCCTACAAGATATCCTAATGGAGGAGTTCAGAATAATTTGCTTTATTTTTTAATGCTAGAGAAAATGAGAGCAATGTGATTTCAGTAAAAATGTAAACTGCAATTTTATTTTTCAATTTTAAAATTGTAAAATAGGTGCTTTGTGAGAAGTTAGAAAGGGATATGTTCCATATAAGTACTACATGAGTTTTCTGGTAAAGGAAAGGCTGCAACTTATTAAGCACTTACTGTGTGTTGGACACTGTGCCAAGCAATACATGATTTCATTTAATGCACACAATTGTATGAAGTGTAAATACTTTTACTGTTTTACAAATGCAATGACTGAGACTTAGAGAGTTTAAGAAATTTGCCCAAAATCACATAGCTAGTGTGTGGCTGAAGCATATTTTGAATCCAGGTCTATTTTACTCCATTATTTTAATGTGACTTGAAGTGAGCTGAAAATTTATGAAAAAATGTTTTATAAGGTTTTAAATTCTGACACCCAAAGCTGAGTGTTAATTAGTAGAAAACATCCAAATAATAAAATAGGCATTATTGTTCATTGAAAAACATATTTAAATGCACCTAGTTCTTTTTTTTTTGAGACACAATCTCAAGTTGTCACCCTGGGAAGAGTGCTGTGGCATCATAGCTCACAGCAACCTCCAAATCGGGCTCAAGCAATCCTCTTGCCTCAGTTTTTCTATTTTTAGTAGAGATGGGGTATTGCTTTTGCTCAGGCTGGTCTTGAACTTGTAAACTCAAGAAATCCACCAGCCTCAACCTCCCAGAGTGCTAGGATTATAAGAATAAGCCACCATGCCTGGCCAGCAGCCCCCAGCTCTTAAGGTCATAACAAGTCCCTTTGTGATATCACTCTGTACATGTTCATGGAAGAGTTCTTAGAGACAAGCCACTTGATGTTGAACTATCTATCCAATCAAGGGCAAGCAAATTGATTTATGCTTCAGAAGGAAATGCTAGGGTTATTTGGTTCCCATGTATTTTCCATGTGTTTGAAAGGAAGCGGAGATGGATTAGAAAATACTAAGGACCACAGAAGTAAAAAGTTAATTTGTGTAGAGCAATTAACTATGAGCCAGGCATTGTTGTATAGTTTAGAATCCATTATGACATTTAAGCCTTTCAACGTTTAAGAGGCTCCTTAACAATTTGTCTTTTGAGGATGAGGAAATTAAGTAACAGTAACATATTTGTCTAAGATTTCATAGTAAGTGATGGCCACAGGAATTGATGTTGAGATGTAAAGCAGAAAGCCAGTGGTTGAGTATAAAAGTATGAAATTAAAGTTATATTTATATCAATCTGATCTTAAAACAGAGAAATTCATGTTATAGAGAAATATTTGATTTAATTATTTAATTTTGTTGGGTTTTTCATGTCTGTTGGAGAGTACCACCCATTACATATGCTTTATGGTAAATCAATTTCTTTATTATCAGGATTTGATGGAAAAAATGCTGGGACAATGTTTCATTATGAACCTGAAAGCATGGATATGGCATTTAATGACTGTCACTCTGATGTTTTAGAGACCAGATTTAAAAGCACAATTCCCGGCTTTAGAGATTTTAGAGGCTAAGCAATAGATTGTTTCAGTAATACCAAAACAATTCTCCAGGCAGATAGTTAGGGTCAAAGTTATAATTGTGATACTATGCATATATTTCACATTACTACATGTACTTATTTTAAAGTGATATGCAGTAAACAAAGGCTGTGCTTACAGACTTCCAGTATGAGTTCTGTCCCTAGCTGGAGCTACATGATTTGGACAAATTATTTAACTTCTTTGTAATGCAGAATCAAGCATTCAAATTTAATCAAAGGAATTGGGCTACATGATACACTGTAGTAACACTGTCTCTTGTGTTTATTACTTTCTATTTCAGTACTGTTTATCCACTATTTGAGAATGTTAGAGGTGCTTTCATTTATTTTATAAATAAATATTTCAGCCTAATCTATATAAAGCAGACTTTATTTCTGTTTTTATTTTATTGGGGATAGGTGGGTGCTTTTTATTTTTTATTTTTTTTGTAGAGACAGAGTCTCACTTTATTGCCCCCAGTAGAGTGCCATGGCATCACACAGCTCACAGCAACCTCCAACTCATGGGCTTAGGCAATTCTCTTGCCTTAGCCTCCCGAGTAGCGGGGATTACAGGCGCTCACTACAACGCCTGACTAACCTGGGTGCTTTTTAAAACAATCAAAACTACAATGTTATGTCTGGCTCTGCTGCTTAATGTTTTTGGGACTTTATTTACCGAATCTTTTTACTTCTCTAGCCTCAGATTTCTTATTTGTAAAATGGAGGGATAGTGGTTCTCAACCTTAAAAATAAAATTATATTTGTAATTATTTTTATGGTTGGGGGTTACCACAACATGAAGAACTGTATTAAAGGGTCACGGCATTAGGAAGGTTGAGAACCACTATTAAAGTGAAGGTTGTAGCCATTACATACTGAAACTGTGATCATAATTTTTAATATTTGAAATTAGTTGGAAACAACAACACTAGTTAAATGCTTGATAAGAATTTCATTTCTAGCAGGCCCTTATTATTTTTGTAATAATTTTTATGGTTGGGAGTCACCACGATATGAAGAACTGTGTTAAAGGGTCACGGCATTAGGAAGGTTGAGAACCACTGATCTAAATGATAAAATTCATGTGAAGCATTTGTTTTAGGGCCTGCAAAATATATCATGGCATTAGGAAGGTTGAGAACAACTGCTCTAAGTGAAAGTATGTTATAGTTAGGTTCTTCGTTACTTTTCTGAGTAACTTCAAGATAGGTGTGCCTTCTGCTAATTACAATATATAAATGGTGTTACAGAGTTGATGTGTTCTTGCTTGATGATGGTATTATTTTGTGATTACATTGATGGTTAAAAAAATGTGAGGAGTATAGCCTAGAATGATAACTTTTTTTTGTGTGTGTGTGTGTGTGTGTGTGGAAATGAAATAGTGTCACACATGGGTAAGTATCTAACTGTAATCTGGTAAAAAAAAGTCAGTATGAAAGTATACTTTTGCCATTTCAACTTAAAAAATAAAAATTTATGTAATTATTTACTGATAAATTGATTTAGAATATATTGCTGAGTCTATCGTAAAACACTTGAGAGTCACAGAGACACAACTAAAAGAAGGGGCTATACAGCTAGCTAAAATGAAGGCCAACTACCTTGGGGGACTCAGACAAGATTTCAGAGAGAATTGTTTGAGTGTTGAGCAGTAGTGTTTACTAATAGAGACCAGAAGTCCCAGAACATAAAGGGACTTTAGGCCATGTTTCTTCCAAGCTATTGGAAGTCACTAAACCCTCTTCCTTTAGTTTTCTTATCTATAAAATATCAATAATAAAGACTATTCTTTGAGAAAGTGGTGGTACTATTAACTGTAATGTGCAGAAAAGATAATTAAGGCTCAGAATCATTAATTTTCTCAAGATCACAGGTAGCCTTATATAATATAATCCTTATTTTCTTATTCAAAACTCAGTTGGCTTTCTTTTATTACTTGTAAGGTGATGTTATTGTAAACACTGTAAAACATTCCTAATTCCAAACAACTAGTTTAGTTGGGAGAGAATGATATAGTTATATTTGAGTATGTAGAATGAAAGTAGTGAAAGTAGTGAAAGTAGTGAAACTTTTGTTGCAATAACAACATGAGAACCTGCTTTCAAGAACAGAAAATTGGGCGGCACCTGTGGCTCAAGGAGTATGGCATCGGCCCCATATGCTGGGGGTGGCGGGTTCAAACCAAAAAACTGCAAAAAAAAAAAAAAGAAAAAAAGAAAACAAAAATCACAAAGTAGTATGAATATACACCTCTAAAATGCTTTGTTATCTAGAAGTCTTTCCAGCTTTATTTCACTTTCAAATATGTTCTGGTGGACTCTATCTAAATGACGGCCTGAATATGTATTTCATATAAGTAGAGTCCAAAGAAATTAACATTTTATAGTATTTTTAGGTAGTATTGCAACATTTTTATAGTGGGTATGCTGTGTGTGTTTAACCTAAAATGTAAAAATTCGTGCTTTATTTCTAGTTGTGAATACCTTTGGACAATTGATGATATTTATTATTGTACCCACTTTCTTCAAATAAAAGATGGGTGGATTATTTTCTCGATGGAGGGTAAGTTACTTTTCTTTCTAGTTCTTAAATCTAACATAAGAATATCAAATATAAAGATATTTGTGAAAATCTCTTTTGTGGTATAGCCTTGAATAGTTGTTTGATATTATCCTTAATTCTACAAAGGTTGCCAAAAAATATATACACATGTTAAGAAAAGAAAAAACTGTATTAAATTTGTAATACTCTATAAATACTGATAACAAAAGATAAATACAATTCATGTTGAGCACCCCTTGTAATTGTAGAAGTCAAATGTAACTTGAGTATTACAAATTTAATAGTGGCTTTTATTCCATGTGGGGTACAGGTTGGGGTGTGATTCCTGACTGGGGAGAAATCCATACATGGGCTGTGGCAGACGGGGATTTAAAGGGTTAAGGAAGCTAGGATTGGTCTGTCCACCACTTCCTACGAGGGACATACACTCCATTCTTCTTGGTTGGTTTAGCTTTACCTGGGCAGGTAGATAAAGTAGTCTGGGACAAACTATTTATTTTTTGGCTGCTCATTGCCATAGTAATGGAGTCTAACTATATTAATACATAATGTAGTTTTTGTACTCTTGCTTGAACAGCCTTGCTTTGGATTGATGTTATAATCACTCCCTTCTTATGAGCTTATGATAGTCTGCCTGAGGATCAAATTTTTCTCTTCTTCCTTTGTCTTACTAGGTTGAACTATATGAAATTGCCATTTTTATAAGTCAAAGTAGTTGAATATTAGCAATTTCATGTGGTTTAGCCTAGTGTTAACAACTCTTATGGGAACTACAATGAATTGGTATTTATTACCCTCTTGGATTGTTGAATATGTAATTGGTAAATATTTTCTCAAGTGTTACATGACCCATTTGGCTGGCTTTTATTCTGGGTATATAAAAATTAACTTTGACAAATAAGCTTTGTTGCAATGAGATAGTCTAGATGCCCTTTTAAAATCTGATCTTCAAAAAGTACTTTAGGAATTCACAATGAAGGTGGCTTGTTGATTTTGACCTCCAGTGTTCTAAGTGAACTTTTAGCAGTAGACTATCAGACCATTTTTAGTCTATGAATTCTTTCAAATAATCTAAGAAAATTTTTCTTGGAGGAAAATTTGTTTCTCTTTATAAAGGTATGTTCAATTGAGGTTAAGAATGGTAAAAGTTGAGCTAGAAATTGAAAGTCCTAGTATTAAAAATAAGGAGGAAAATGCCTTTTTACTGTTATATAGTTCTATTTTTAATTACAATTCTTAAATCAATCTTAGTTATACATAAATAGGAATACATATTGCTTGACAACATTTGAAAAAACTTAATTTTGAATTAAAGTGGTTTTTTATGATTATAGAAATCAAAATATTTCTAAGTTTG
This sequence comes from Perodicticus potto, assembly GCA_963574655.1. Classification (NCBI taxonomy): domain Eukaryota; kingdom Metazoa; phylum Chordata; class Mammalia; order Primates; family Lorisidae; genus Perodicticus; species Perodicticus potto. Next base: position 18,241 of record CAUYRH010152748.1, read on the forward strand.
CTATAATAGGTTTTAATTCTGTCTCTTATTTTTATTTCCATAACAGACAAAACCTTCAACTGTAGAAGTTCTAGAAAGTATAGATAAGGTATGTTCTTTGGCTATAGGTATTTTAATTTAAGTATTTAGTAAATATTACTTTAGTAAGTATCATTTTGGAGACCAGATCTGATACATTACATAATCTCAAAAAAAAAAAAAAATCTAAAGTCTGTAAGTGACTTAAGAAGTCTGTTATCTAGTGACAAGAGCCTGTTAGAATGAAATTAGTTCTGTAGTATGGTGTAAATCAATGTAAGCAATAGGATAAAATAGATTATAAGATAGTCTGCAATAGTTTTCATAGTTTTTTATATTTTCTATCATCAGAAATGGTTATTTCCTGGGAATATTGAGAGTAGTGAATACAGAGTTAAATAATCTACTATGGGTCCCTGTTTTAATTTAATTTATTCTGTATTATATTGCTAGATTTTTCTTTTTATAGGCCTGTATATAGGGAAAATTAATACTTGTTTGACTTAATAATTATTTACTAATGCCAACTTAATTCCTCTAATCTTTGCCAATTTGGTAGGTTAAAAACAGTATTAAATTTTACATTGTCAAAAGTGGTTTGCGAGAATAGGTACTAAATATTTTTAATTCCATTCTTTAGTTTTTGTTTTCATATTATGCTTTGTTTCAAATAGGGCATTGTATTTTATTGAATTTTAAGGGCTCTGTCTTAAATATAACTTTTCTGTCATATTAATTTTTTTAATATTTTAATTTTTTATGAAGTTTGAGATTTGGTGATAATGGAATAATTTTCTCTTAACAGGAAATTCAAGCATTGGAAGAATTTAGGGAAAAAAATCAGAGATTACAAAAATTATGGGTTGGAAGATTAATTCTGTATTCTTCAGTTCTCTATCTGTTTACATGTTTAATTGTATACTTGTGGTATCTTCCCGATGAGTT
>CAUYRH010152752.1:0-21884 GCA_963574655.1 Perodicticus potto
CAATCTACAGATTGAAAGCAATCCCTATTAAAGCACTATTGTCATACTTTAAAGAACTTGAAAAAATAGTACTTCATTTTATATGGAATCAGAAAAAAACCTCGAATAGCAAATACATTACTCAGAAGTAAGAACAAATCAAGATGTATCACATTACCAGACTTCAGGCTATACTGAAAATCTATAGTGATCAAAACAGCATGTTACTGGCACAAAAACAGAGCAGTAGATTTATGGAACAGAATAGAGAACCAAGAGATGAACCCAGCTGCTTATCATCATTTGATCTTTGACAAGCTTATCAAATATTCAGTGGGGGAAAGATTCCCTATTTAGGGAGTGCTGGGTGAACTGGCTAGTGACCTGTAGAAGATTGAAACCAGACCCCCACCTTTCACCATTAACAAAAATTGATTCTTACTGGATAAAAGATTTAAACTTAAGACATGAAACTATAAAAATACTAGAAGAGAGTGCAGGGAAAACACTAGAAGAAATTGGCCTGGGAGAATATTTTATGAGGTATAGGCCCCAGGGCAATTGAAGCAACACCAAAAATCCATTACTGGGATCTGATCAAACTAAAAAGCTTTTGCACAACCAAGAGCACAGTAAGTAAAGCAAAAAGACAACTGTCAGAATGGGAGAAGATTTTTGCAGGTTATGCTTCTGACAAAGGTCTGATAACTAGAATATACAGAGAACTCAAACTAATCAATAAGAAAAGAATAAATAACCCCATTTCTATGTGAGCAAGAGACTTAAACAGAAACTTCTCTGATGAAGATAGGCACATGGCCTACAAACACATGAAAAAATGCTCATCAACCTTAATCATCAGAGAAATGCAAATCAAAACCACTTTGAGATATCATCTAACTCCAGTAAGATTAACCCACATCACAAAATCCCAAAACTACAGATGTTGGGGTAGATGCAGAGAGAAGGGAATGCTTCTACACTGCTGGTGGGAATGCAAGCTAATATGACCTTTTTGGAAAGAAGTTTGGAGAACACTCAAAGAACTAAAAGTAGACCTACCATTTGATCCTGCAATTCCTCTACTAGGTATATACCCAGATGATTAAAAATTATTTTACAACAAAGATATTTGCACCAGAATGTTTATTGCAGCCCAGTTCATAATAGCCAAGACATGGAAACAGCCCAAGTGCCCACTGACCCATGTATGGATTAACAAATTGTGGTATATGTACACCATGGAATACTATGCAGCCATAAAAAATATGGAGACTTCACATCTTTTATGTTTACCTGAATGGAGCTGGAAAATATTCTTCTTAGTAAAGTATCTTAAGAATGGAAAAAAAGTATTCAATGTACTCAATACTACTATGAAATCAATATATAACCACCTATACAGTCATATGAATGGCAAAACTTAACTATAGTCCAGAAAGTAGAAGGGAAGAAGAGAGAGTGGAGGGGTGGGGGATATGGGAGGAGAGAGGGTACTTGGGGGGACCTCACTTAATGTGCATGATGCAATGGTACGTTTCAAAACTATTAAGAAATGAGTATGATTGTGATGAATGTGTTACTTAGTTCAATGTAAACATTTCACATTGTATACCGAAGCAGTACCCTGACCCCATAAATGCATCGATGTACAAAGTTATGATTTAATAAAAAATAATTAATAAAAAAAAAAACTCTCACAAAAAGAAAACTCCAGACCTAGATAGCTTCACCAGGGAACTGTACCACACACCAAGCTAACAGAAATCCTCTAGAAGATGCAAAAAAAGGGAATATTTCTCAATTCGTTTTATGAGACCATCACATTCTTGAATCCAACATCTTACAAAGACATTAGAAGAAGGAAAAATTATAGGCAAAGCTCACTCATGAACATGAGCACAAAAATTCTAAGTTAAATATTAGCAAATAAATCCCACAACATATAAAAAAGGGTTATACATATCACGCATGACCAATTTGGGTTTATTTCATGAGTGAAAAATTGGTTTACTTTCCAAAAACCAAGCACTGTAATTTATCAAACTAGTAGAATAAAGAAGAAAATCATATCATTTTAATAAGTAAATAATATGGAAAACATTTTGGTAATATTTAACATTCATTCATGATAAATACTCATCAAAGTAGGAACTCAAGAGAACTTCCTCAATCTGACAAGGAATAAATACACAAATTTATAGCAAATGTCACACTTAAGTGGAAAATGCTGAAATTTTTTTCTTTGAGATCAGAATGAAAAAATGCCATTGTTATCACTTCCAGCACTGTAATGAACATTTTTAAGCAGTACATTAAAGAAAGAAGAAGAAATAAAATACAGGATTGGAAGGAAAGAAATACAATTGTCTTTATTTTCAGACAATATGATTGTATATTTAAAAAATCTAAAAGGATGTGAAAACCATTAGAATAAATACACAAATTTAGCCTGGTCTGCATACAAGGCCAATATACAAAAATACATTTTACTTCTAGCAACAAATAAGTTAAAAATAAAATTCAAATACTAGTTAAGTAACAAAAAAGTCATTGAATTACCTAGGGGAAAATGTAATGAAGGGTGATGGCACAAGGATACGACCCTGAGCTTGGTAGACATTAAGGAAAATTTCAGTAAAATGAGGCATACTCATGAATGGAGCACTTAATGTCATACAATATGTCAGTTTTTCCCAAATTGATCTGCAGATTCAATATAATCCCTAAATTCTAACAGTTGTTTTTTTTTGTTTTTTGCTAAGGAAATGGAAAAATTGACTCATATTTGGAAATGCTGAGGACCATAAACAGCCAAGGAAATCTTGAAGAAAAAGAATAAAGTGATAGCCCTTATTGCCAGGGAGTGCAACTCACTACAAATTCACAGCAATTAAGACAGCGTGGTTGTGGTGCAAGAAAAACCAGTACACCACTGGAACAGAAAAGAGAACCCAGAGGCAGATCCACTGATCCCCTGCCCTACTAGAAAGGCATTTGATTCGTGATGAAGGTGGGTCTGCAAAGCAATAGGGAAAACATGGTCTTTTCTTTTCTTTTTTTTTTTTTATAAACAGTCTCACTTTATTGCCCTCGGTAGAGTGCCGTGGCGTCACACAGCTCACAGCAACCTCCATCTCCTGGGTTTAGGCGATTCTCTTGCTTCAGCCTCCCGAGTAGCTGGGACTACAGGCGCCCGCCACAACGCCCGGCTATATTTTTTTGTTTTGCAGTTCGGCCGAGGCCCGGGTTTGAACCTGCCACCTTCAGTATATGGGACCGGCACCCTACTCGCTGAGCCACATGGTCTTTCAATGAATGGTGTTGGGTCAAGTGGATGTCCATATGGAAAGCAATGACTCTTAACTCTGTTGTAGGATCCATAACAATTCTTTTCAAATCGATTTTCAGATCTAAGCGGGAAAGGTCAAATAATGAAGGTTCTAGAAGATAACAACAACAACAAAAAATAGCTTCTAGATCTTAGGGCAGAAAGGATTTCTTCAATAGGGCCTAAAAGACTCTAGCCACACAGGAAAATTTGATAAAAAATTAAAAAGCCTCTTATTTATTAAAACACACCATTCAGGGTATGGAAATGTCAGCTCTACCATGGAGACCACTACGTGGTCTTGCTCTGACCTCCTTTTGTCACCTGTGTCCTCCTCAGACATGAAGGGGGGGTCAGTTACACGTGTCCCATAGGTGAGGGCTTCTGGAAATAGAGCAGACCGAGGCTTTTTCTGGTGCTGTGGTACTAGGCAGAGGTGTGGGATCTGCGTCTTTCTCTCAGCCTCTTATCTCCACCAGGCTGTGGGATGTGCATCTTTCTTTCTGTCGCTGCTCATCTTTCTTTTTGAACCTACTTCTCTCTGTGTGGCTTGTCACACCTGCTGGACCGAGTTCTCCGAGGACCTGTGGCAGCTCAGCACTGACACAGCGGACGGTTCTCTGCTTCTAGTTTCTGTCTTCTTCTCCACTGGCCTTGTCTCAATCAACATTTCTGTGTTAACAGTGTGACAGTCTGAGACTGGGGTGAGATGCAGGCTGCATGAGGCCACCCGGCCTGCTCTGGTCCCAGCCTGGACCCACCTCCAGCCCAGGTAAAAATGGATTTTCAGATCTAAGTGGGAAAGTTAAAATGCTAAGGTTCTAGAAAATAACAACAAACAAATAGCTTCCAGGTCTTAGGCTGGGTAGGATTTCTTCAGGAGGGTCTAAAGAAACTCTAGCTGTACAGGAAAAGTTTGCTAAACTACTATAAAATAAAAACGCCTCTTATTTGTTCAAATACACCATTCAGAGTATGAAAACGTGGGCTAGGCATCTGCACGCAGTTCACCTGCCCTTGTTTGGCTACTTCTCCCACCACGTGACACACCTGCTCCCCCTTGGCTTCCACTGTGATCGGAAGATCCTTGAAGCCCCCACCAGACGTAGAGGCCACTGCCACGCCTCTCCCACAGCCCCTAGAACTGTGAGCCAAATAAACCTCTGCTTTATCAGAGGGTCCTCCTCTGTGGTAATGCAAACAGACTGACACAGGAGGCGGTTAGGTTAATGACATTGTGGCAGGAGTTCCACCCCCTTTACCTCTCTGTCTTGGGCCCTTTTACTCTCCTGCCTTCCACCCTTCCCTCCTGGGCTTCCCCTGCCAGATGCCAGCACCATGCACTTGGACATCAACCTCCAGAACCAAGAGCCAAATAAAGTCCTCTTCTCTCTAGGTTAACCAGTCTGTGGTACTCTGTGGATAAAATGGACTAAGGCAATATCCTTTTCCATAACCCTGTGATTATCTCATGTAGCCCAAAATACATATTGTTTCTTCTACTACTTTGGCGAAGTAAGTTATACAGGTTACCCTGTCCTTTCACAAGCTGATTGATCCTCTGTGCTGAATGCAGTATCTCAGGAACAGTTTCAAAGATACAGCATGAAAGTTAGTTTATAAAGTTAGTCAATAAAAGCAGTTGGGGTTCATTAGACTGTCAAGATATGGAATTTAACAAAGAGGAAAAATTGAAGTTTCAATTAACAGATCATACCGGGTTGACAATAAGGGAATGAAAGTAACCTTACAATGTTATTTTTCCCAAGAGGTCTTTTCCTCACCACTAATTTGGTTGTTCAGTCACCTATTTTGTTCATTTACATAGGCATCCAGCTAGTGTTTACTAAGACCTCATTGTGAGCTAGAACTTGAAGTTCCGGAAAGGTAGACTGAGACTAGCTGGGCTGTCATTGTCTTTCATGCCAAGCAGATGGGGTTTCATCTTATACACTTGGGAGTAATATATTTGATTTTGTGCATGAGAGTGAGTGCCAGCAGCGTGTACAGAGAGACTGGAGGCGCGCAGGCGCTCTGGAAGAACTAATGAGCCTGCACTTTCTGCAGTGATGTGCCTCTTATGGGTAGAGGTCTAATAAAATGGAACGTAAAACATGATTCTAATATTGTCTTTGTAGATGCACTTGATTTTAATGACCTTTGAAGAAACGGAGGAACCATGAGTGCTGGCATTAGTCAAACAGTACAGAAATGAATAAAAGCACTTTCTGAGATTGGAGGGGAGGAAGAACTGAAGGCAAAAAGTACATTCAGGTGATTTTAACAACCGTGGGATGAGCTGCTCCTGCCTGGTTCATAGTGGTCAGTTTATGGACTCTTCCTTACCAGTGCATGTGATACACGGTTGAGTAGACTGCAAAAAACAGCATCTATTAAAAAGCGAGGACTGCATGATAATGTTGGGCAATGTTGCCAGACCCAACTTCTGAACCAGCCCTCTTTACCTGCCGTCTTCCATTAACATTTAGATTTATAATATTGACAACAGGACTAGTTTTCCATGAGATTCTATCATTGATACACAAACACAAACCTGCCCGGTGTTGTCTACTATGTGCGTAAATTCATGGAGGCAAAGAAGACTGGGAAGGATCTTTAAAGGTCCCGTAGTCCAAATCCCTATTTGATCCACTTCGCGTCAATTAACTTTTAAAGAAATTATTGGAGCAAGTAAAAGATGTATTTTTAATATAATCAAATAAGGTAAAATGTACCCATTTAATAAAGAAATAACACTTTTACTTTCTCCCCGAGAAAATATTTTTCTTAGGTACAAGTTATCTTAACTTATGTGACTGAGAGAAGCTAACACTTCAGAAGAAGGTGCGTGTTTAATACAGTTCTATTTCACACTTATACACACGCATTGCTTAGCATGCACTCAAACACAAAGACTGTCTCTGAAGAAAAGCATAAAAGACTATTAGGTTATGAATGGCTGCAGGAGTGAGGGTATTCTACTCTCTTCATTAGACATTACTACATCTTTCTCTTTAGCTTATTTCAGAATAATTCTTCTCTGTCGTATTTCTAATAAAAAATACTTCAAACTCATATCCTCAGACAATATTTGAGGCATTCATTGCGGTCCAAAAATATTTCCAGCCAGAGTTTGATAACATATATTTAGGAATACTTGTTCCCAAGATTGTGTTGCGCATCTTAATATGAGAATCATTAGGGATGATTCCTTCATTTTTCTATCCATTCAATCCAGAAACATTTATTAACCGTTTAATATGTGCCTTCAACTGGTTCAACTAGGTCACTCCTTTCTTTTTCTTTTTAAAAATTTTCTGATAAGTAGAGGCCCAAGGCTGCCTGGAAAGGCATTTATTGGTCTCTATGCCAGGTCAACAAACATTTAGTAAGCATCTTCTATGAGTCAACTATCAACGCTAGATGAAAGAAATGCAAAATTGGCAAGACACGGTAGTCCCTGCCCACAGGAATCTCCCAAGCCATTGCAGAAGCAGGAACAGAAAATGTTATCTCAATACATTGGAATTCCAAGGAAATCACACCATATTGGAATGTAGTTCCAAAATGGAGACTGGCACAGGGTTCTGCAGAGGTGCAGAACAGGGTCTTGAGGCCCGTGTCAGTACCACATGGGCATGTGGGATACCCTTTCCAGCAGCTTCCCAGGGCTCAGCTTTTCCTGTGCAAGTATGTAGGGGGAGGAAGAAAAGAAGGAATTACATCCAAGTCTGTGTCCTGGTAGGTAAAAATGGGCCTATGAGAAACCCTGTTGATCTAATCAAATTATTCTGTTATTTACTCACTCATTTTCTTACTCAGTGAGATGTTATTTGAGTACTACCAGGCACCAAATGTATAATAGTTACAACTCATATTTAAAAGGTGTCTCATAATCTGGCCTCCTGCTCTAGCTTGCTCTGATGCAATACAGAAGGTGATGAATTTAGCATTCATTTTAGGAGCTAATGACCTGGTAACTATCATCACATTCAGTACAGCAAGCTTAGCTGTGAGACTACGCAGTGACCCAGTGAAGAGATTACCAGAATACATGGAATTAAGGCTCTTTTAGACAGTCAGGTAGAGCCCCTGGGGGTACAGTTCCCCCATCCTTTACCCACCCTCTTTTAAATACCATCCACTTCCAGGAGGAAGAGTTAAGTTTTGTTTTGTTTTGTTTTTCCTATTACTATCTACTAGTTGGCTTAGTAGATTCATGGTTCTAGAATAACAGGAAGGGGAAGTTAAAGTGTTTTAACACTCTAGTCTACGTGCTAGGGGAATACGGCCCCATCCATGAGGGTCTGTATCTGGGATGGGCAGGGAATCATCACTGGTTCTTATCACAGCACTCTGCACACTTGCTCTGAGCACTTGCTCAGCACAGCAGGGCGAGGAGCCATTACTGCTTGAATGAATGCATGGTACACATAAGGGAGGTAGCTCCACACACACACGAAATTAGTTGTAGTTTTATTCGATAGCCATAATGAGTAACACAAACACATACACACAAGTGAATGTTTTTCTAATGTGCTCCATGCCCAACTAATTGAATTTTTAATGCTGAAAAAGTGGTGGACAGAAGAGGCATTTTTATTAAAACCAAAGAAATTATTTCCTAACCTTGTTGATGCCCATTTTTGATATTCTACTCAGCACTTTTGGCAGGTTAATCTTTACCTTGCTTTCTGATTAGTAAGAGGATAATATTTAAGGCTCTATAAGATAATAACTATTGCAAAAATGTGCCTTTTCAAGTTGTGCTGATGCTATTGAGTTGAACCCAAACGTCTGAATCTCTGTGGGCCACAGCAGCACCTGCCTTCACCTTGGCCTTTCTGCTGCAGTAGGAAGCCAGAGCCTTGGAGTATAACTGTTCTAACAGGATATATATATATATATATGTGTGTGTATATATATATATATGTATATATATATATATGTGTGTGTATATATATATATATATGTATGTATGTATGTATGTATGTATATATATATATATATATATATATTTGTAGAGACAGAGTCTCACTTTATTGCCCTAGGTAGAGTGCCGTGGCATCACACAGCTCACAGCTACCTCCAACTCCTGGGCTTAGGCGATTCTCTTGCCTCAGGCTCCCGAGTAGCTGGGACTACAGGCTCCTGCCACAACGCCCCGCAGTTTGGCCAAGGTTGGGTTTGAACATGCCACCTTCGGTATATGGGGCCGGCATCCTACTTGCTGAGCCACAGGCGCCGTCCTAACAGGGTATTTTTAGATTATTAATTTAGTGTTTTATTGTTCTCTTATTTTTGGCAATGTATGAGTGATTTGGGTAGAAACAAATTTGAGCAGAAACCCTTTCCAGGGGTGGCGCCTGTGGCTCAGCGAGTAGGGCACCGGCCCCATATACCGAAGGTGGCAGGTTCAAACCCAGCCTCGGCCGAACTGCAAAACAGAAAAATGGCTGGGCGTTGTGGCAGGCGCCTGTAGTCTCAGCTACTCGGGAGGCGGAGGCAAGAGAATCGCCTAAGCCCAGGAGTAACTCTGTCTCCCTAAAAAAAAGAAACCCTTTCCAAATATTTCTCCCCTAAAAGAACAAACACCAACAACAAAAACACAACATTTCTCTCCTTTCTCTGTTTCTGTCTCCGGCGTATGTCTATCTATAATGTCTGACGTATTTATCTATCTATAATATGTGCATACGTATACATAGACATACATAAACACACAATGCCTAGTAGAAAATAAAAATAATATCTGGTGTTTCAAGTAAAATATACTGGAGAGAATTTCCAAAAGGCTTATTATTAAATTTTCATAGAAAGCAAAGAACGACCGCTATGGAAAGGCCCACCAGAGATTTTAAACAATTATCTATTCTATTTATTCAGTTATTCATTTGGAAAATATTGAGTGTTTAATTTTTACAAAAACAACATTAAAGAATTCCTAAAAATTTCCAGGCAAGAAGAATCAACTGTTGGCACTAACAATTTTCTCCAAGGCTTAACAATTAGTACTTTTAAGAAGTTTTTTCTCACACAAAATTCACAATTAATTTTCTGAATGCAAATATATTTAGGCAGAAGACAAGAACCATATAGTAAACTAAAAACTCTTGCGCATGCTTGGGAAACAGATACAATGCATTATAAAGAAAAACAAAGATTTTGAAACAGAGCAGAACTTGTAAAACTGAATGCACTTTTTCAAAACAGACCATTTGAGAAATGTAAAATTCACTTTAATATGTGGTCCACTGTTCAAAGCATTTTTAGATCTAACTCCAGAGAGGTTATTTTGAATGGGAGACCTTAGCTCTTTGAGGCTGGGCCAGATTTTTCTTTTTTTCTCGCTCAGGGAGATGGTACATTTGGCTAGAGAGAATGCTAAAGAAGGGGGTTAGCGTCACACTAACCAGATCTGAGAACTCCAGGCAGCCATTTAACCTCTCTGGGACTCAACTTCTTATTTCCAAAGTGAGTTCTGTGGCTACCAATCTTCTTAAATTTGAAGATTCTTTTTGAAAGTTTTTCTTTTTTTTAATCCCAAGAATCCCCCAGTGGTAGAGCTGTACTTCTGGTGTTAGTTGATAGAGAAACTGCATATGTTTGCCTACTGCATATGTCTGCATATGTTCTGCAATGACTCAGCAACCCCAGAGACAGGGGCTCCCAGTTGCCAGATGCAGGATGAAAGTAGCCTTGAAGATTTGTGCTTGAGTTACTCTCTTATGAATTGATGTGCTCGTGGAGAGTTAAAGCATGAATGGGGAGAATTTCTTCAGACCATGACTCACAAACAAAAATAAACAAACCAAGGACTATACTCAGATTAAATACAATAATTAAGGACTGCTCACTACATTAGGAAATTAGTTACTACTCACTTTTCTGATGCAAACATACCCTGTATCCTATCCACATATTTAGACAAGTGCCCATGACAATGTATTTGAACAATGCTATTAGAAAAAAGAATCTTCTAGGTCAATATTTTAAAAAAGAATCATCATAGATGATTCTTATTGTTAATTTAAACAATAAGCTAGAGGTAGCTCATCTTGTTTCATAATACATAAAATTTGCTGCTAATATATAGAAATACAATTGATTTGTACATTGACCTTTTATTCCATCAACTTATCAAATTTAATTAGTAGCTTTGGTAGTCATTTTGTAGATAGCTTAGGATTTTCTTTGTGAACAGTCATGTAATCTACAAATATAGACACAACATTACTTCTTCCTTTCCTATATTTATGCCTTAAACTTATTTCTTTTGTGTTAGAGCACTATGGAGAACTTCCAGGACAGTGTTAAATAGAAGTGGTCAGAGTTTCCTACTATCAGGAGGAGCACTCAACATTTCACCACTGAATATGATGACAGCTATAGGCTTTTGTATACACCCCTTATCAGATCAAAAGAATTTCCTTCTCTTTCCAAATTGCTGAGTTTTTTCATGACACAACACTGAATGTTGTCAAATGCTTTTCTTGCCATTGTGGTCAAACAACAAAAGATTTCAAGCTTTTAAAATTCATTGAGACGTGTTTTACGGCCTGGAAATTGATTGTCTCGAATGTACCATCGGGACTTGAAAACGCTGTGCATAATTCATTTGTTGATATGGAGTTCTACGTATTGTTCTTCAGATTCTCTACATGCTTTCTTATATTTTTCTAGATGTGATGTTAAATAATAAGAAAGAATTGTTAAGCTTTCCAATTATGCATGCCTATTTGCCTATTTCTTCCTGTATTTCTGTCAATTTTTGACTCATCTCTTTTAAAATCTTACTAGGTTTATACGATGAGGTTTGATAACTTAAAAAGTGCTGCAGACCTCACTGCTGAATATCACTATGCTCACCTTCCAAGTACTGCCCTTGGAAAGCTATGCATCCATGCCAGCACCTAATCCATCCTTCAAAGCAATTCTGGAGCTCTTTTTCTGCAGTGACCATCAGAGCTGTCATTGTACATGGTCTGACAATGAAGTTCACGGACTTGCCACCGAGTGCTTACGCTGGCAGCACCGTACAAGCCGCTCCATGAGGTTTCTTAACTTTGGTATATGAGTGTCTCAGAGCTGTGTTTGTGTCAGTGTGTGGGGTGGCGGTGTCCTGCTGAGTGGTGTTCATTACTGCTGTTGAGAGTCTTTGTGCACTGTATGTACACAGTTATACTTTGAATGTCTTTCTGAGGAATTGGCCCTTTAATCGTTATAAAGTGCTCCTTTGTCTTTAGTAATATTCTGTATGATGTCTACTTTAATATCAGTAAAGTTACTGCATCTTTCTTGAGTTTAGTGCTTGCATGGTATAGCTTTCTTTGTCTTTTACTTTCAGCCCGTCTTTATTTTTTAAAGTGTCTCTTGTAAAATATAATACACTCGTTTTTACCCAAATAATGAAAATCCCATTTGAACCTTTCTGTAAAGGTGGCAATCCTTCTGTAGTGCAAACAATTGCCCTGAACGATACATCCATTTTAGAAATGCAGCCTCCCTGACTGACTTTTCTCATAACATGGGGTACACTGTACACATATTAATTCTTCACGGAATGCAATGTGCTTACTGTCAGTGAGACGAAATTGGTAAGATCTGAGAATAGTACCTTGGACTTCCAAAATATATGACAGCCAGTTTAATTTGAATTTATATTTTTGGTAATTACTTAGGATACTTATATTATAACTGTATCTGCATTTTCTCAAGGAACTGGCCTTTTCTATTAAAGAAAATAAGAGAATTGGGCCTGGAAATTAAGGAAATACAGTAGTTTATGTTTGAGTGAATCACTCTGCAGTATATACAAAATGTTAATCCTGGGAAAGCCGTTTGTCACTCATTCTTATTAGGTACTTGGGGACATGTTAACCAGTGTATTCTGGCATGAAAGAATGGATATACAGTTCTTCTTTTTTTTTTTTTTGAGACAGAGTCTCATTTTGTCAACCTCTGTAGAGTGCTATGGCGTCACAGCTCACAACAACCTCCAACTCTTGGGCTTAAGGAATTCTCTTGCCTCAGCCTCCCAAGTATCTGGGACTACAGGCGTCCACCACAACGCCTGGCTATTTCTTTTTTTTTGGTTGCAGTTGTCATTGTTGTTTAGCAGGCCTGGGCTGGGTTCGAACATGCCACCCTTGGTGCATGTGGCCAGCACTGGAAATACTGTGTTACGGGCGCTGAGCCAAGAAGTACAGTCCTTTTTTTTTTTGCAGTTTTTTTTTGGCTGGGGCTGAGTTTGAACCCACCACCTCAGGCATATGGGGCCAGCGCCCTACTCCTTTGAGCCACAGGCACTGCCCAGAGAGATACAGTTCTTGAATAACCACTCTATGCAGTACATTGGAGAGCTGTGAGTGAGAAGAAAAGTAGATGGAAAAGAATCTACCTTAATAACTCTATAGTGGTGCTGTGTCTTTTCCCTTTGCCCTTCTAGCTCCTCTCTAAACTATCCTCTCCCCAAATCTGTGCCCTGGTGACTCTTTTGCAATGCATCAGTGGGTTCTCTTGACCTCTGGCTTCCAGCTTCTCTGTCCAAAGGTAAACGTCAGCAGGAGACCGGAGGGAGGGAAGAGAGGAAAGCCTGGGTGCACACCTGCTGGGTGGTCCTCCTATGGTCCGTCATGAGCTGGCTGACTCTTTCTAATGAAGGTCAAGCCTCCTACAAGGAACCCTCTTCATACATCTACCTTTCTCTGGGTCCAATTAGTTGCTCCCCCATCTTGAACGTGTAGGCCAAGGAATGGAAAACAGATCCTGCTTCCTCCAGCCTGTGCTACTGAACTTGTCCTTGGTACTTTCTCCATTTCCTGTGCACACCTTTTAATTGTTTCCTCATGTCCTGTGCACATCTTTATCAAACACGCTTCTCTTAGCGGCTTCAGTGCGCCATCACTTTGCTGCCAGAACCTGACCGACACAGCAAGATGATGAGCTAATAATTAGCAACATACAGCACTACAGGGGAAGGACCATCTCAGTGTTACAGACTGTAATGCAATCTGCTGAACAAGTGAGGTTAGGCAGAATCTCCAAGGTTTAAGGTCCTAAAAGAGTGTCCAAGAGAAGGTGAGAGACTGGACAAGCAGAAAAAAAAAAGCTACTAAGGTACTAAGGAGAGAAAAATAGAGAGGGAATAAGGTCTAAGTGTGGAAGGCATGGTGGTGAGACAAGCCACATCCTGCTCAGATCCCCTACACGAGGCAGTGACTCCACAGAGACTGATGCACCTGGGGACATTGATGTTGGAACACATCTTACCTCCCACTCAAGGAAGTGTGAAGAATAGTGAAGGTGGCATTACTGGGACAAGTGCGGAAGAGCTCCGACTTCAGCACTTCAATATTCTCAGCAACAAGCCACACGTGTTCCGGAACTGTGGCAATATGCTCTGGCTGAGCATCTCGCTGTGTGCTGTGTGTGATAGATGAAATGAAGTTTGCATTTTGGTGCGTTTGGGAATCAACTTTACTGAAGATTGTTCATTTTCTGGGGTCTATCCTGAAGATGCCCATTCTAGCACTCTGGGAGGCCCAGACGGGAGGATTACGAGAACGGACACTTCAAGGGCAGTGGAAGGAAAACTTGGCCTGTGGAAGCAGGAAGTCTGGAGGGCCCATAACAATGTGGATGGTAAATAGCCTAAGTGACCAAGGACCAATAGAAAGAGACCATCAGTGACCAATAGAAAAGGCAATGGTGCTGGAGGCGCAGAGAGGCCAATGAAAGACTTGCAGCCAATTCTAAGCAGAGAGGAAAGAGGTCATTTATACCCCTGCAGGCTTTAGCATCTCTGTCTCTCTCTCACTTTTTCTTCTTTTCGAGAAGGACCCGCCTCCATCTTTCTTTGGAAGTGCTCTGAACTTTCTCTTTGGTCTTCTTAAATAGAATCTGTCCTTGTTACCCTGAAACGTGCTCAGGTACTTTTGGTTTCTCTCCACACTGCCTGTGCCGCTCCAGGTTTATTTTCAGTTTCCGTTCACTTCTGCTTTTGATTACCACTGGGCCTCTGTTGACCTTTCCAGCTCAGCCAAGTAATTGAACCAGGTCAACTGCGTCGGGGAACTGGGATCCCCGATCCCCCAGTAGACTGTCTGAGCTTGGGAGTTGGAGACCAGACTGAGTAAGAGCTAGACCCCATCTCTACTGAAAATAGAAAAACTAGCCAGGTGTTGTGGCAGGCACAGCTACTTGGGGGGTTGAGGCAGGAGGACCACCTGAGCCCAGGAGTCTGAGGTTGCTGCGAGCTCAGCTGATACCTTGGCACTCTAGCTTGGGGCAGCAGAGTGAGATTCTGTCTCAAAAAAAAAAAAAAAAAAAAAAGCCTGAAGGAATGCAAATGAAGCCGTGGCATTTAGGGTGTCCTGGGAAGTTTTAATGTTCTGTCCCCATCATATCTTACAATATGACCACTCCACTACGATCAAAATAAAAAATGGTTTGTGTCTGCCACTGCTGAGCCCCTGTACTTGGCATATTACGCCACGAAACTACGAGTAACACACCTCAAAACCAAAAGCACCCCATGAAATGCTGCTTTCAGTAAGACTTTGAATTGCCATCATTTCAGTTACTTCCCCAAAGGGCTCTGAGTGTTACATGTGTGAGACATTTTTAACTCCCCAGCCCAGGATTCCTTAGGGAGGATGTGTGAGCCCAGGAGGATGGGTCAAGATGATGAATTGGGGTACAGGAAGAAATAATTTAGAATTATTAAATTTTAAATCAATTTTAATAAAAATTATTAAATCTAAATTTAAGAAGTGGAAGAAATTATGCTTCACCAAGCTTTAATAAATAGACTGACACTGTCATGTCCATGTATCAAATAGGCACCTGTCACCTACATTGGATTTACATGTCTTTGAGAGGTTTTTTGGGGGGGACAAAGTAACAATTAAAATTATTACTATAGACTTTAGTTTTAACTAAATTTTAAAATTCTGTCTCATGGAGTTTTAACTAAGTTTCTTCAAAATGGTTTCATTTTAAACAGGGCACAGTGGCTCACACCTATAATTCCAGCACTGTGGGAGGCTGAGGCCAGAGGATCACTTGAGGTCAGGAGTTGGCTGGGCAATATAGCCAGACCCTGTCTGTATAAAATATTAAAAAGAAAAATTTCCAGGCATGGTGCATACCTGTGGTCCCACCTACACAGGAGGCTGAGGTGGGAGGATCACTTGAGCCCATGAGTCTGAGGCTGCAATGAGCTAATATCTCACCACTGTGCTCAGCCTTGGGGGACAGGGCAAGGCCCTGTCTCTTAAAAAAAAGAAAAAAGGAGAAAAAAGTTTTATTTTAAATCACTTTGTGCTTAAAATATAAGGGAGACAAAAATAGTTTTTATAGTAAATAAAGTAAAACTGCTAAAATTATTAGATATTTCACCTTTATCTCACCCCCCTACATATTTTTGCTCTGTACATTTTATCATTTATATTATAACGAATAGTAGGGGCTACTGTTCAAATAATTTTTACTGATGGTATCTGTGATCAAAAAAGTATGGAAATGACATGCAAATGTATTAAATGAAAAGAGAAAAATGTGGGAGAAGGAATCTATAACATATTTCCTTGTAGAAAATATCTCTGGAAGGATGCAATGCTTGCATTCTAGGAATTAACTGCAATTTTACATCCTTAAAATGTTCAACTAGGTAAATGTGCTGTCTATTCAAAATCAAAGTTTAAAATAAAAACATACACACACACACTTATATATATAAAAAGAGAGAGTGCACAACCATTAAGCATTATATGTATTCATGCTCTATTATAAAAGATGGTAGATCAGTCTATTGTCATCATAAGAGCACATGTATTAATTCACTTTTTTGTTTCCAGAACAAAGTACAACAGGCTGGAACATGGTAGTAGCTCTAAATAAGTATCTGTTGTTAAATAAAACTTCCCAGATAGATGATGTAAAAGGCTCTCATCTCCTCCTGAAATACTTGTGTCATTTCACAATCTGGAATACTGTGGATCTTCCCATTGTTTTCTTCTCTCCTATCTACTTTATCCTTCTGCTAGAATTAAATACGAAATTATAGATAGATAGGCAGAGTATTAGAATAGTGCTCTATACTACTGTAGGATGGCTATAGTTAATAATGATATATTATACAGTCTCAAATAGGAGGATATTGAATGTTCTAATACAAAGAAATGATAAATGTTTAAGATGACAGATGTGCTAAGTACCCTGATCTGGTCAGCATACATTATGTTCTCAAATAACACTATGTGTGCTTAAATAAATACGTTGATTTAAAAATTAAAATGTAGTTCAAGTAGTATCTTTTTTTTTTTAACAAGTGAACAGTTTATTAAGTAGTATCTTTAAATGTACTATATTTGTGGTATTTGTATCATCTGCATTTCTTGTTTGGTCCTGTCTTTATTCTTTCTTTCTTTTTTTTTTTTTTTTTGAGACAGAGCCTCAAGCTGGATAGAGTGCTGTGGCATCACAGCTCAGAGCAACCTCCAATTCCTGGGCTCAAGCGAGTCTCTTGCCTCCGCCTCCCAAGTAGCTGGGACTACAGGCGCCCGCCACAATGCCTGGCCATTTTTTGGTTGCAGCCGTCATTGTTGTTTGGCGGGCCCAGGTTGGATTCGAACCCACCAGCTCAGGTGTACATGGCTGACGCCTTAGCCCCTGGAGCCACAGGTGCCGAGCCTATTCCTTCTTTTTTTTAATGAAACAAAGTCTCACTTTGTTGCCCAGGCTAGAGTGCCATGGTGTCAGCCTAGTTCACAGCAACCTCAGACTCTTGGGTTCAAGTGATGCTCCTGCCTCAGCTTCCCAAGTAGCTGGGACTACAGGTGTCTGCCAAGACACCCAGCCCACCCAGCCAATTTTTCTTTCTATTTTTAGTAGAGATGGGGTCTTGCTCTTGCTCAGGCTGGTCTTAAATTCCTAGGCTCAAATGATACTCCTACCTTGGCCTCCCGGAGTGCTGGGTTTACAGGTGTGAGCCTCATCCTCCTTTTTTTGGTTGTCTTCTGTTTCATTAAGTGTGAGTCCATTTCAGTTTAAAGTAATATTTTAACAATTTTAAAGCTAGAGTTAAACATTAATCTGTTTCTAAAAAGTCCGTGGTGGTTATGACTGAAACTTCAGGACCTACCTAGAATACCTGGGTTCAAATCCTACCTCTGTCTCTGGATAGCTGTGTGACTTTTTGCAGATTTCCCAGGCTCTCTGAAATCCTGCCTCCACTTCCTCACATATGAAATAGGAACAACTGTTTTATTCCTATCGGTGCCTGACACATATTCTCAATACATGTTCAATATGGTCATTAGTACAACTGTTATTTACTATTCCCCCCAATCCCCCCGGGTCAATCAAGCAAGTAGCTAGCTCTGCACTTGGCTGTCTCACAGATGTGTGGCAGGCAGAGCCCAAACCTGCTGCATTCCTCTAGGAGAATCCTGATGGACTGGAGAAGCACTGCAAGGAACATCTTGTGGTCATCATTGTGTGAAAGCACAGGCTGCATGAAAAAGAAGTTACAAGACGCTGACACGCAGGGCGCTGCTGACATGATGGGACAGAGCAGCCCTTTGGACACAGTCCAGCCAGCAGAGGGCTGCAGCTGAGACAAGGGATGCTGGGAGGTGCGAAATCCAGAGCTTTACAAGGGCCAGGCTGGTGATGGAAAGGTTTGGGTCAGACGCTGCAGTGCGCTGAGGACCCCCCATCCTGCCCAATAGCTGCAGCCACGCCACCCACATGCAGAACTGTGGACTCAAAGCTGCTACATCTCCCAAATTTTCAAGAAAAGCAAATGTCTGCTTTTTAATTTACAATCTCCCGATTTTAAAATGTGGCACACACATAAAAATGTCTGCAGCCCCCATTCAACCTGAGGGCTGTTCACTTGTAACCTCCAGGTTTGTGAAAGTGAGTGGTCTGGAGTCGGTATTCCCTCCAAGATTGGAATCCTAGCTCTGTTTTTGCCTGCTGGGGATTTCAGGCAAGTTACTTAACTTGTCTGAGCCTTAAATTCCTGACCTGGAAAGTGAAACAAGGCAGCTAATGTGGTAGAGTAAAGTGAAAACGTGTCAAAGATCAATGATGAAACAAACACATTCAAATATGTAGTATAAACAATATTCTAGGAACAATATGCTTTGCACCAAAAATAGAGTCAAGGCCAGGTGCTGTGGCTCATGGCCACAATCATAGCACTCCAGGAGGCTGAGGTAGGAGGATCTCTGGAGCTCAGGAGTTCAATACCCACCTGAGCAAGACTGAGACCCTTCTCTGCCCCCCAAACAGAATAATTAGCCAGGCATTGCGGTGGGCACCTGACTGTAGTCCCAGCTATCTGGGAGGTTGAGGCAAGAAGATTGCTTGAGCCCAAGAGTTTGAGGTTGCTGTGAGCAAGGCTGATGCCACAGCACTCTACGCAGGGTGACAGAGTTAGACTCTGTCTAAAAAAATACAAGAAGAAATAGAGGCAAAAGTAAAGAAGCAGTGGAAAAATCAGGTCAGTTTCACATCAATCAGTGTCTATAAATATAATAGGCAGTGACAGTCTGGAGCTTTGTGATACTTGGGTCATAAAAACAGAAAAATTTTTGGCATACACTTGAAAGAAAAATATCCAGCAGCAGCAACAAGGAAGAGGTCTGGACAGGTCCCTGACAAGGTAGCCTGGACACCGAACCAGCGCCCATGAGAAGATCACAGGGACGCAGGAGCAGAAGCCCAGTCAGGACAGGGTGGAGGCCCGCTAAGGGCTCAGCTCCCTGGGGGACAGGCTGGGAGGAAACTCTGCTTTCCAAAAGAGGATGCCCGGAGTGGAGGGAGTGTGGCTTTATTCCAGGATGTAAAAGCAAGATGTGTATTTGGAAGGCTGCAGATGTGCGCTGTCTGCGCTGGCCGCCTCAGTGGTCATGTGAGGGAGTCAGATGCTTCGGGAACCAGTTCTTAGAAAGAGGAGCTGAGAGGAGATTGCGGTGAAGGGCGCAGAGCTGTCTCCTGCACTGAGTCCGGAGCCGGCCCAGCTCTGGGGAGAGGGCTCACCTCACAGGGTCAGCGTTAATTCAGATCGTGTCTTTACACCACGGCCTGGCACTCGTGGCGGGCTTCCTCAACATTAGTTCTTTCACAGGGGCTCATCTGGGGACTCTGGATGATTATCACCTCTGCCTTCAAATCATCGATCATTAATTCTTTTTTACTTTGGGAGCTGGAAGGGAGGGGAAGATGAGCGAGACGGGGCGGCCGAATCAGTAGCTTCCAAACGCTGCCTGCCTGGCAGCCTGGATGTCCAGGCCGGCAGCCGACTGGAGCGGCTTCCAGCTATTTTTCACAGTAGAAAGCTTTCTTCAGGCAAGTCTTACGTGGACCCTCAAGACGCAAGAGCAGAGCTGTTCTGGGCAGCCTTAACACCCCAAGGGGACTTCTGAGGGTTGCATCAATCAGTTTGGCAAAACAGCCTCCAGAAGTTCCTTTTACCTTCAAGCCGCTGACAAAAGGGAGGGAAGAGTTGGCCCTTCCCCATTAAAGACCTGTGGAGTGTTTGTCCCGAACGTGGTCCAATGGTAACCGTGACCTCCTTTCCTTAAGTGTTTACTACGAGCCACAGTCTGTGTTAACAACTACGGGTTCTCATCTCCTTTAATCTTCACAACAATCCTGGGAGGGCTAATTATCCACGTAAGGAGATGAATAAGTTAATCAAGAACATACAAGAAATCAGAGTCGAACTGACGTGGTAAGCAACTCCAACGATTTGGATGAGGATCTGAGAAACCGCGCTTCACATCACTTTTTGTGCAGCCACTGAATCCTCCTTGTCTGTGTATTCATGATACTAGTGTGTATTTGCCACTTCAAATCTACATACATTTAATAAGCCCAACATCGTAAAGGAACGTACTAAGTTGTTAGGGCAGGTGTGCAGGTATGGGGGGGAAAGGAAGGGCGTTTACATCACGAAGGACTCAACTGTGCCCTAAAGAGAACAGAATAGAAGCTTCTCTGGGAAGACAGCCGGGCAAATACACAGCCCCCCAAACAGCAATTCTGTAAAGGACCATTGAGCACTAACAAGAACTGGTGAGAAAAAAGTAGCTCATTCACACCAGAAACTACCTACAGGCATAAAGCTAACAAAAAACGTATGAGATTTTTATATGGAAAACCATCAAACGTTACTTAATGAAGAACATCAAACTAGAGAAAGCAGGTATGAAAATGTTCGGGAATGGGAAGATGTCGGGTCTACGGAAATTAGCCTACCCAGGGAATATGACGCATAATGAAATTCAAATCAAAGGCTCAACAGTTTTTATGGGTCTGGCAAACTAATACTAAAATTTATAAAGAAAGTTTATAAAGCCCTCATCGATGTTCCCTGCTGGGCCCTGGCATGCGGATAACAGCTCCATTGCCACAACTATTTATTTGTTATTTCTCCCCGACTTCCCCTGGATCAATCAAGCAAGTAGCTAGCCCTGTACTTGGCATGTCACAGATGTGAGGTAGGTGGAGCCAAAGACAGCTGCATTCTTCCAGGAGAAAGTATGAGCACAGCCAACTTAACAAAAGAAGGGGAAGGGGAGGGTATTGTCCTTTGGTTATCAGGATATAATTTGGATTTGTTAAACTATAACGTTGGTGTAGAAATAGTTAAACACACAAAAGTACTAAACAGAGAAACCATAGGTAGACCCATGTCAACGCAGGAAAGTATGAGCATAGCCAACTTAACAAAAGAAGGGGAAGGGGAGGGTATTGTCCTTTGGTTATCAGGATATAATTTGGATTTGTTAAACTGAAACTGTAACGTTGGTGTAGAAATAGTTAAACACACAAAAGTACTAAATAGAGAAACCATAGGTAGACCCATGTCAACGCAGGAATAAGTCATTTCACAAATGATCTTTGGACCACTGAATACGTTTTTCATTTCCATTTAAAACATATAATAAAATTTTATCTCCACCTACCTCACCCTATACACAAAAATTAATGCAGGTGGAATAAATACTCAAACCTTCAAAACAAAACTGAAAATACAGAATATTTTTGTGAGATTACAGGGAACACACTCTTAAGGCTCAAATGCAAAAGCCAAGGGGAAAATATAAATATACCACATCAAAATATATAATTTCCATGGGACAAAAAACATCTCAAACACGATCAAGAAAAAATATAAATAGAAGAAAATATTATGAGATATATAGCAAAGTATTTGTATCTAACATGCCCAAATCAATTAACAGACAAAAGAAATCTAACAGAGAAAGAGTAGGGGCAAGATTATGTCTTGGTAATTCTTAAAATAGGAAATATAAATGGCCAATAAAGATATTTTTTAAATGTTTCAGTTCACTAGGAATTGGGAGAATGCAAAGTAAAATAGCAATACAGAAACATTTCTAATCCATCAGATAGCCTAAAAGTAAAAGTTAGGGGCAAGGGAGGGGAGGGGAGGGAGGAAGTTGGGAGGGAGAGAGGGTAATTGGTGGGGCCACACCTACGGTGCATCTTAGAAGGGTACAGGCGAAACTTACTAAATGCAGAATACAAATGT
>CAUYRH010152753.1:0-17874 GCA_963574655.1 Perodicticus potto
TTTTCAGGTATCCCTATAAGACGAATATTGGTTTTCTTTGAGTTATCACAGAGCTCTCTGAGAGAATGATCTGTTTTTGTCTTCCATTTCTCTATCTCTTTAAGCATTTGGGAGTGTTCAAAATCTCTGTCTTTGGTGTCAGAGATCCTTTTTTCTGCTTGCTCTATTCTGTTGCTGAGGGCTTCTACTGTATTTCTCATGTCTTTGAGGGTTGCGACTTCTTGTCTCAGTGTGTCGAGATCTTTGGTCATTTTATCTTTAAATTGGTTAAATTCTTGAGACATCTTCTGAATTCATCCTATAATCTCTACCTGCATCTTTGTTTCCAATTTATTAATCTTGTTTGCAATCCAGATTCTGAATTCAATTTCGGACATCTCCGCTATCAGTTTGTCGATAGAGTCGTCTGGATTGGATGGTTTGTCGTTTTTGGGGGGCGTTGCACCGTTCTGTTTATTCATGTTGCCGGAATTTTTCCGCTGGTTCCGCCCCATGTTTGTTTTTTCAGTTTTTAGCTATAAGAACAGGTCCGTGAAATTGGACTGGAGACTTCTCCGGTTGTGGTTGACCAGCCCTCCTTACACAGTAGAACTTAAGGGACTGTGAAAAAACTGGTCAACATACAGAGGTGGTCAACATAAGGAACCAGGAATACTGTACTGATACATGGGTCATTACGAAAGTTTTGAGATCCACAAAAATCAAGAAACATAAAATCTACATAGACAGAAACAAATCTCTCAGCAACACTGGAGAAGTTAAAACTTACTGGAGTGAACCGGAGAGGATGCTATCAACTGTTTCTTGAAAGTGAAATAGTTGACCATAACATAGTCTGTCTTAGAACTTTCATAGTGACCTACACAGTACATGTGGTGCATGTCCAGTCTATAAAAATTAGGTCAAAATAAGAAGGTAGTCAGTATAGGAAAGTGGTCAACTAAGGAGGTTCTCCTGTATACACACACGTATATATCTGCACAATTATGGAGTCTGAGGAGTCCTGTGACCTACCATGTGCAAGCTGGTGACGGCAAAAAGTCAGCGATGTAGTTCCCGCCAGAGTTCAAAGACCTGAGAAACAGGAATGCCCATGGTGTAAGTTCCAGCTCAAGGGCAGGAGAAAAATCAATGGTCCAGCTCAAATAGTCAAGCAAAGAGAAAGCAAATCTCCCTTCCTCCATCTTTTTGTTCTATTCAGGCCCTCAACAGGTTGGATGATGCTCACTCTCAATGAAGAGGGCAGACTGCTTTACTAAGTGCACTGATTCAAATGCTAACCTCATCTGGAAACACCTTACAGACACACCCAGAAATGTTCAGCCAAATATTTGGGCACCCCCCCTAGTCAAGTTGACACACAAAAAATTAACCATCACATCCCCTAATCTCACATTCAGAAGGAAGTTTTCACCCCTGAGGGACCTCTGGAGGGAAGTTCCACCTTCCCTCTGTTATAGACTCTACTCAGTAATTTCAGGATACTTCTTCCTAAGGAAGTTTGGAAGGTCTCATTCAACTTTGGGCACCACAATCCTATCCGGTTGAAAATAGAAAGTCATTGTTAAAAGCCATGGCAGGGCAGCCATCAGTGAGAAGTAAAGAGAATCTCCAAATGCAGAGGATTATAGCATGGGATTTAGTTGGAAAAATACAATTTAAAATATTTGGTGTGATACAACCTGAAGGGGAATTTGAGATGGTTCTTGAATTAGACTGACCAGATTCTAAGATCAGCTCTAGCCAGTTTCACGTGACCAAGACAGGATGGCAAAGCTAGCCAATCCTCCATTTACTCCCAGGTAACATGGGGATTAAATATCCCACCAGGAACTACTGATACACATAACAACATGGGTGCCTATCACAGATATATTGAGAAAGAAGCCAGGAGCAAACGAATATCACACACACCATACGATTCCACTTATAGGCACTTCCAGAACAGGCAAAATGAATCTTACGGGGCTTCAAGTCAGAATAGTAATAGCCTCTGGGGTGGGGGGGGACTGACTAAAAAGGGACATAAAGTAACACTATGTGATGACAAAAATGGCCTGTTTCTTGACTGTGCTGTGGGTTACACAGATGTATACATGTATCAAAATTCATCTAACTGTAAAATTAAGATCTGTGCATTTTACTGAATATTATATATCAATAACAATTTTAAAAATGCATATCTCTTTGGGATGGTCTGAGGAATAAATGAAATAATATAAGGAAAATGTCTAGTGGAGTAACCAAACACACAGTAGTTGTTTAAGAAATGATGGCTAAAGCACCCTTCTCAAAAGTAACTGACTTGAGAAATCTTAGTATGTCTGCATGATCCAGAAATCCAAGAGAATTCCAGAGCCGAGACAGACAGTAGAGATTGCAGGCTCTCTTCTTCCGTAGTTGGCTTGTGGGCTCCCCACTGCAGTGGCTGACTTCACTGGGCAAGCAGGTAGGTACTGTCCAAGGAGGCTGGTAGCAGGCAAGGACCCATAGGTGCACAGATCTGAGATAGCCCTGGGCAGGACTGCAGTCCCTTAGAGGATTCCAAGTCCAGAAGAAATGGGCCCCAGAGAGGGGCCCCAGAGAGAGACTAAAATTGGGAGTAGGAATGAGGGGACAGTACAAACACCTGGCTTCGCTATGACTCAGTGTCCAGGTAGGGCCTGGGCAGAAGGTAGAAGCAAGCTCCTAGGACAAGGAAGGAGGGAAATGAAAGTCTTTCTGAGTACATAGCCTGACTTACCCCAGAGCCTGGGATAAACCCCATTCTAGATGAACCCAGTTGGCTCTGCTATCACTTAAGTTATCTCAAATTGTACTGGATTAAACCCTACAGCAACACTTCCTAAAAGTTAATGTGCACATGGATCCTACGGGAATCCTGCTAAAATGCATATTTTTAAAAATTAAAATAGAATAAAATTGAAATGCAGATTTTGATTCACTAGGGCTGGGATGAGGCCTGAAATTCTGCATTTCTAACAGGCTTCCAGGTGATGCCCAGTCTTGGTTTATGGATCACAATGGGGTTAGCAAGAGGCTCCTATATCTCAAATATCGGTTTCCTCTGACTTTGAGCTCAGAACGGAAGAGAGAAATACACTCCCCTCAACACGCATACACGACATTAAAACCATAGAAGTGGCACAGTGCCTGTAGCTCAAGCGGCTAAGGTGCTAGCCACATACACCAGAGCTGTTGGGTTTGAATCCAGCCTGGGCCTGCCAAACAGCAATGACAACTACAACCAACAATAGGTGGGTGTTGTGGTGGGCACCTGTAGTCTCAGCTACTTGGAAGGCTGAGGCAAGAGAATTGCTTAAGCCTGGAGTTGGAGGTTGCTGTGAGCTGGGACGCCACACCACTCTACCCTGGATGATAGCTTGAAGCTCTGTCTCAAAAGAAAAACCCCATAGAAGTCAACCTTGTATGTGGCATTTTAAAAACCACACTCCTACTTATTCTGGATTTAAAACACTGCTATAGATGGTTTTGCAAAGAGATTTATAGCTTTTAATCTTCTCATATAGCACAACTGCTAAATACAATGTAATATATGTGACAGGAATTAGTCCAGAATTTATTTAAGACTTTTTCCCTTCAGTACATATGTCAAAAGATTGCCATTTCCAATTATTTATTAGGAATGTGAGGTTTTTCAAGGTGGATGCATTACTCTTGTTATCTGCTTTCAATTAGCTAAGAATTTACTATGCTCAGCCAAATGTCCATTCATCAGCAAATTCCAGATTCCTGGCAGTCTGATTAACTTCCCAGGGCTCTTCCTTTATAGTTAAAATAAATGAGGCTGTCTATGTTTCATGCTTGCTTGCTTATGGAAGGAAACACAATAGGTTTTGGATGGAGGAGGAAGAGAAAGAGGAAGAAAAGAGAAGGAAGAAGAGGAAGAGGGAGAAGAGGAGGAAGAGGAGAGAAGAAATCCTTCAAGCAATCAGAAAAGATTAAAGATGGAGATAAACACCCACCCTTAGACCAAAAGCTCCTCCACACTAGAATATATTCAGCCAGATGAAAACTAGCAGCTTGGACGTGCAAAGGGTTCAATGACTTGAATTTAGCACATCCTTCTTTGTTGTGGGTGAAGCATGCACTTTGAAACCAGTGATGCCTGACTCTGCATCCCAGCTCAGCCCCTTAAAACTGGAGCACGTTGGGTAAGTGATCCCTCCGCCAGTGTATACTCTCTCCTCTGTAAAATCACAACAGCAATGACAAACTTGCAGATTTGTTAGGAATCTAAATGAAATTGTGTTTATGTAATGATGACCTCCACTAAGGTAACCCTGCCCTTGAGTTTCAAATGGCATTTGTTCAAACTTTATACAATGTGAACAGAGGACCTCAAATCACTCCCAGCCTCTCTGGGGACTTGAGGGTTTGGGGATAAAGGAATGTCCTAGCAGTGGCTGACTACCAGCTTTTCCTAATGAATTAGTTCTGTTCTGGACACTTCCCCCACCGACATACACTGTACAGCATAGGCTATCCCTGTTCATCCCTCTATATTCACATACATCCCCCAATCCACCCACTCACACAAAATCATGTGTGTGTAGTTGTCTTTATTCCTAACAGTCTGGGGAGAAAAAGGGCAGTTGTCTTTGTAGCAATTCACACACTTATAATTGAACATTAGCCACCCCTGCATTTACCAACTTTTGTGACCATTTTTGACAACTATAACTCCAGCTGTCAAATACATGACTTAGTTTTCTTGCAGCACACTGACTCCATCTCTCTGCCTTTCTCTTTCCCTTCTTCTTGGGTGGATGGGAGAGAGGCAATAAAACAAAACCGAAAATCCCTTGTATCACCTTACTCAGATCGTTGTAAACCTGTCTTGGCTCTGACCTAACTTGGGGGAGCCCACCTTGGATCTGGGTCTTGACATCCCATCTGTTCTTCTATGGAAATACCCTCACCCTCAGGGGTATGTGTCTCTGAAAGGCTCAGGGCACTGCAGGAGATCCCGACGTTAGCCAGTGAGATGTGTCAAGTACATGGCGTAAAGCTCCATGAATAGCACATACAAGTACTGGATAAATGGAGCTCTCACTGTATCCCTGGATACCAGGCTCGCTCTGGTGGGTAAGTGGTGAGGCTCCTGGAATAGGCATTTTATCTTGATTTGCTGACTTTTCTCCCCCGGGTTTCATTTCTTAGTCTTTTGTTATATCCACTGGGAAATTATTTTCAACTTTACCTTGCAACACCTCCCCTAAAAATTTTAAGCACCCTATTTTATTTATTTATTTATTTATTGAGATAGTTTCATTATGTCACCCTCGGCAGAGTGTCGTGGCATCACAGCTCACAGCAACCTCAAACTGTTCGGTTTAAGCGATTCTCTTGCCTCAGACTTCTGAGTAGTTGAGACTACAGGCACCCGCCACAACGCCTGGCTATTTTTTGTTGCAGTTGTCATTGTTGGTTAGCTGGCTCGGGTTGGGTTCAAACCCACCAACTTCGGTGTATGTGGCTGGCACCATAACCACTGGGCAATGGGCGCCAAGCCTAAGCACCCTATTTTAATGTCTAAGAAATTGTACTTCTTCCCCAGTTGTTCTATTTTACCATGTCATGTTCTTATTCCATAATTCCAGTGTCTTCTAAATGCAATCATTAATAAATATTGGACTAAAAAATAAATAAATAAATATTGGAATATTGGACTTTTTTTTCTTGTTGCCATTATTGCTATTGTTAAAGTTTGCTTCTGTCCCCTGAATTTTCTCTGTTTTCTCTAGGTCCTTTCATTCTACAAGTTTACCTGTTTGAGCTCTGCCTTTGGTGTGGTGGAGACATTTCTCCAAATGTCCACTGCTCCTTGGCTGGCTGCTCATTTAAGAGAGAGGCTCTCAAAAGCTGATTGGAAGTTCTATACATGAGGACAGCATTTATCCACTGGTGGCCCTCATTTTTGGAAAATCTGGCCGAAGCCAAGCTGTTTCATGAGGAGTGGGGACTGCTCATCTAAAATCTTTGCTTTAGAATCACCTGGCTTCTCAAGAAAGAACTCCTCTGATATTCACCTTACAGCAAAGAAAGGAAAGAATAGGGAGACAGATGCAGGACAGTCAGCCTGGTAGACACCACTCTTGGAAGAGGATGGAGAAAGGAAGCAGGGGTCTCATGATTTAGCATGGGATCTTCAATTCCTGAGCCTTTTGGGGGTTCTATGCTGTAGACTACAGTACAGTGTGTTTCTCAAACTTTAGCTCACCTAAAAATTACATGGAGTGGTTTTTATTTCCAGTTTGGGCTAGGGCTGGGCTTGAACCCGCCACTCCTGGTATATGGGGCCGGCACCCTACTCCTCGAGCCACAGGTGTCACCCGGGGTGCTTCTTAAAATACAAATTGCTGGGTCCCACTCTCGGAGTTCTGATACACCTGAAGAAGTGATGTAAGTCCTGAAACATTTTCCCAGCCCCCATTAGTTAAATCCTTTGAAAAATTGAAAGCAGGTGGAGGGTATGGCATGAGACACTGTCCTCCCCCCAAAATTCTTTCCTCCACCAGCTATAGTAAATGAAAATGTCCAGAATTAAAGAGTCATTCTCCTTAGTTAATGAACTCACTTGGTAAACTATGACTGTTCATGGAACAAAACCCATTGAGGAATGAGGTCTATGTCCTCTCCCTTTGAATCTGAGCAAGGTGAAGTATGTTTTAACCAGCAAGGGTTAGGAGGAAATAAGACTGGGTGATTTGGGACTCTAGGTCATAAAAGGCCATGTTGCTTCTTCTTACTTTTCCTGGAGCGTCACTCTTTGATGACTTTGTTGGGATGCACCGTCTTTGAATGTAGCTTCCCTTCTCTGAAAAGCTCAAGCCACATGGAGAGGCCACATGGAAAGGATTCAGTTAACAGACTCTGCTGAATGTGGCCTTCAAGGCAGCCCAGGTGAAGCGCCAGACTTCATGGAACGGAGACAAATGATCCCACCGCGCCCTGTCTAGACTCCTAGCCTTCTCTGCCCAACGCGGACTGCCTGCTTCATATACACTCAGAGAAGCACTGCCTGTACTGCAAGTTTACGTGGATGTATGTGAAGATGTGCCTTACGCCTCCTCCTCGAGGATTGTCATCCACTTGAGGTCAGCACACTGCTTTCTTCACTTTCATACATCCAGGGCCTAAAAAAGTGCCCGACATACAGTGAGAGCTCAGTTATTACACATTACTCATTTACTAACAGACCACTATCATTATAAGTTCAGATTCCATTCTTCAGTCTCTACAAATATTTTCTGGCACGAGGCTCAGTGGCCACACTTGTGGGCTTAGAGTTTAGCCTGCCTGAAAACAAAGCCCCAGCTCTGCCTCTTTTTGGTTGTGTGATCTTAGATGAGTTAATTACCTTTCTGTGCCCCAGTTTTATCTTCTGTATAATGGAGAAAATAATTGTACCTACCGTTGGGCAGTGCCTGTGGCTCAAAGGGGTAGGGTGCCGGCCCCATATGCCAGAGATGGCGGGTTCAAACCCAGCCCTGGCCAAAAACTGCAAAAAATGATAATAATAATAATTGTACCTACCATTTAGAGTTGTTGGGAGGATTAGATATATGTACATGTAATATGCTTAAGACACCATTTAACATCGATTAAGCATTCAAAGGCTGCTAGCTATTTCATCATTGTTGTTAGTGTTACTTTAGTATTGGTATTAATATTTATTAGCATTAGTATTACAAGGCAGTTCCTCCAGTAACCAAATTGCAAGCACCTTCTTCTCATAAAATCTGCCCAAAATGGGGTGCACCTGGCTCTGAGCCAGCTGTTGCCTCCACTTGACTGTTTTATTTGTTGGCCTTGGTGACTAGGGGACTTATTGAATTTGCTACTCACCATGCATCTGCATGTATCATGCAGTGGCACTGGGGACTTATAAAAGCTGTCACTTTTAACACAATGAATCTTGGGTGCACAAGAATCACCAGGGGAACTTATTTAAAATGTGGATTCGAAAGCTCTGCTTTAGCCGGTCTGGAGTAGGGCCCAGAAATGTGTTCTTTTAATAAGTCTCCCCAGGTTGCACCAATGCAGGGGTCCTTGGAAGCTTTGTTTCAGCAGATGGTCTCCTTAAAATAAGCACCACCCAAACCTTGACGGCATCACATATTACTCAAATAGATTCTTTTTCTAATTTCTTTGACACAGCAAGTCAAGAACTGCACAATACACGTATATTTAAACAATGTCAGGCACTATTTCTAATAATATGTTCACTACATGTTTCTTAAAACTCCAGAGATCTTCTAAAGGGAGGAGAAGAGTTATTGCCCTTAATTAACAAATTCTCCTTTTAAATTATGAATATTTGTAGAACTGAAGACTGCAATCTATGTCCCCTCACTTTAACTCTGGGCAGGGTGATGACCATTTATGGATTAAGTGAAAATAGGATTGGGTGATTTGTGACTCTGCGTTCACAAATTTAAAGCAATGAGTCCAGTAGTTAATATGAAAAATATAGAGGGTGCCAAAAATGTGTATACACATTTTAAGAAAGAAAAAGAACTATATGAAAATTGTAATACTCTAGTCACATTTGACTTCTACAATTATAAGAGATACAAATGCAAAAGAAGCAAATGTTATTGGTATATGTCGAATAGTACAATTTTAATATAGTTTTTTTCTTTTTTAAAATGCGTATACATTTTTGGCATCCTCTGTATGTATATTTATTGTTTATTTATTGTTATGTGACAACATAAACACATGTATGTGTGAATTATGATAATAACTATGTTACAGACTATCTCAAATGTCACAGAGAAAAGAATGTATTGATTAATAGTTATCCACAAATGTATTTGTAAATTTATAAATAAAATTATAAACGAACATAAAAATATAAATGAATACACTCCAGAGTGTCCAGAAAGTCTAGAAACACAGAGAAAAGATTGTAATAGGTTGAAAAATACATTGAGTATATCATTTGAAAAAGTAGCTAACATAATAACATAGCTTCATAATAAATTTATCCTATGTTTTCTGGATGTTTAGACACTTTGTAGAATGTCATTACATCACAGCTCACTGTAGTTTACGTGATTTAGATATATCAGGGCCCACGTTTTGTCTTCCTCCTTTCTACCTTCCCTCCCTCGCTGTTTTCTTCCCTCCTACATTTTTTGTCTTTTCTCCCACAATCATTTCCTGAGTACTACAATATGCACCACACTCTGGTAGACATGGGTGTATATGTGTGCTGAGTATATAGTGGAGGGATATATGAGTGAGTCCTTGTTTTTAAGGCACATTCATTCTCCTTGGAGTATAAAATATAACCATGTGTCACATTTAAATGGTATCATAAGCCAACATCTCAATTAGATGAGTGATTCAGAAAGTGTGTGTTATAAAATTCTGCGGTGGAGGTGTGAAGCTGTCCAGGACATTTTACATGGACAGATCATGTTCAAGACATTTCATTATGCTGTGTGAATATCTTCAATATTCTCTCCAACTAGGATACAATCACAAATGAGTCCAACGGAAAGCCATGAATAAATTTTATGACACAGTAAGAAAATTTGTACATATTTTCCAAAATTCAAATGAAAGGGGATTTTTTATTTAAAGGAATTGTGCCTAACTCCACCATGAGACCTGGTCCCAACTCAGGGATGAGGACAACAGCATGTTGCCTAGTTTCTGGATACAGTTTGCATATATCACAGGCAGGTAAGTGAATTTTCCCATCTCGTTTCTTCTGGTGCCTTTCACACAGATTACTTTATTTGGGAGGTGAAGAGGAAAGGGAGATGCCATCTTTAGCCTTCAAAAGGAGGAGAGAGGAGAAATCACCTTGCTCAAAATTATAATTTATCATCCAATTCATTGGAACCTTCTGGAACAAAGTCTCACACTTTTAAAGAAACAATGCCTGTTCCGATTCTTCATGAGAATTTTCCCAGAGCAGAGTTCCTCAATTTCAGCACCCCTGTCATTTTGGACTAGATAGTTCTTTGTTGTGGGGGAACTATCCTGTGCACATTAGGATGTTCAGCCACATCCCTGGCCTCTACCCACTAGACACCAGTAGCATCCACTCCTACTTGTGGCAACCAAAAATATCTTCAGATATTGCCAAATATCCCCTGGGGAGTAAAATCACCTCTTGGCTGTACCTTGGAACTACCTGGGGAACTTAAATAATACTGATGCCTGGGACTTGCCCAAAGAGGGTCTGATTTGATTAGTCTGAGTGTGGCCTGTGCTTCAGGGTTTTCCAACACTTCCCAAGGGTTGAGCTCAGATTTGCCCACTAATTTTAACTCTGACAGGGACCCCTCGATCAGATTTGATGTCCGATGTCATGTTGACCTGCTGAGCACCCCACCCTGCATCCACTTGGCTTAATTGGATCAATGTTGGCATCTAGCCTTTGGACCCAGCATCTGATGTCAGATGAACCTGCTGTAATCTTTCAAGTCAGAACATTACCTTTTCCACAGCTATCTGTCATTCATTTGTATCTGGGGGAAAGGAGTCTTTGTCAGAGTCTCTCAAAACACCTCAAGAAGAAGGCTTCTCTCAGCCCGTCTTGTGAAAGAAAAATGTATGCAGTTCATCCTGGGGATGTGTGCAGGAGAAAGCACTGAGAGTTAAAGCCAAGGGGGAGAGCCCATACCTTTTCCTCTTCTCCTCTTGAAACTTCTTTGGACTAGCCCTGGGATGAAAATACACCAAAGTAATGAAGAACCACACTTCCACTTCTTTTAACCAAACCTCTCCTAAATGAATTAGAACAACCACGGTCTGCTTCCCACCCTCTGATCTGATCTTTTCCTAACTCTACATCCAACAGAAATGTTTACTTATATTACCAAGAGGGAAGACTAGAATGTTTATAGCAGCACTCTCCATAATAGCCCAAACTAGGAGCTACCCAAATGCCCATTAGCGAAGAAATCAGTAAATAACTTGTGATGGTGTAGTCTCACAAAGGAGTACTCTGTGGCCGTGAGAATGAGTGATCTATAACTACACAACATATTGGTGAACTTCACAGGTATTTTGTCAAGTAATAGAAACTAAATTCCAAAAGGATATATGTAAATGAATGAATTTTTAGAAGGTCCCCAAATAGGCCAAACTTTTTGATACTGTTAGATGTCCGGATATAGGTTACCTTGAGTGATGGGGAGAGTGACTGGAGAGGGAGAGGGGGCTTCAGGAATGCTATGAATCGTGTTTTGCTTCTTTATCTGGTATTGGTTATGTGGGTATGTTTAGTTTAAGAAAACTGATGAAACCGTACATTGATAATTTATGTATTTTTATGTGTGTATATTCAATAAAATATGAAAAATTTCAAAACTATCTTCCCTTTCTCACATGCTGAATCCTTACTCCCAAGCTGGAAGGTTGAGGGCCTTGACTTGATGCTGCTGACTCAGGAGGTGGGCAAGCCCCAGAAAGCCTCTTTTGTCCTTGTCATTATTTCTACCTCACCATTGCAGCCCTCTGTTCAGGTGTACAGGCAGGAAGTAGCTAGCCTAGAAGTGAGAGGACTTGGTGTCCCATGGTCTGTGTGCTGAGACGAGGACAATTCCACTGACTATTGACATTCTGAAATTGCAGAGTCAAGCTCCAACTCAGATAGAAAACTGTGAGATTCTTTTCTTCTTTTTATCTAGATTGTTTATCCCTAAATCAACAACCTTGAAGCAATGACAGAGTAAGGCTGAGACTCGAGGGTGGGATCTACTGGTGTGGCCTTTTGGCATTTACCACCCCAGCATGTCTGCTCATCACAGCAGCTAGCATATTTTTCCCACAGATGATCTCATTGTATTCATCCCAACATCTGGGTAATATTCTGGATTGCACACAAATGTGAATCAGGGTGTTTATTTTACTAGCAGAGTACACCTGCAGCCTAAATAGTGTGTGCTAAGCAGCTATTGATGACTATAAATTGAGACCTGGATGAGGAGTTTTAAACCCTGGAGGTTCATCCTTAGCAAGAAGGATCCAAGGCTTTCAAATCTAATAAATCTGGACACTATTGAGAGAAGAGAGACATTATTACAGACAAAATGGTTTGAAATACCAGCCAGTGATGATTGGGGAAGCAGATGTAAGCCAGGATGATTTTTATATGTTCCGATAGCCCCTGCCGA
Source organism: Perodicticus potto (assembly GCA_963574655.1). NCBI lineage: Eukaryota > Metazoa > Chordata > Mammalia > Primates > Lorisidae > Perodicticus > Perodicticus potto. The sequence continues at coordinate 12,165 of CAUYRH010152753.1, forward strand.
GTGGGAGATTAAATTAGTGAAAGGTCTGATTGGTAACCATGTTTGGGCCACTGAGCAATTGCAGAGAGGTAGAAGCAATCATACTGCCTGAGTTTTTCAGGAGGAAAGGAATGGGGTTAAACTGCTAAAGACAATCTATTTTGTCACATAGCTTTATGTACTCAGACATTCTAAAACCCAGTTATATAATTCACCTAAGAAGCTGCCCATTTGCAGCATCCCTCCCCGAATGTGCTTAGTTGTTCAGCCAGTCACTCTGACATTAGAAACATTTGTTAAACAATGTGTATATGTAAAGTTCTGAGAATAGAATAATGGAAGCTATGACCCCCACCCTCAAAGATTCCACCATCAAGTTGATCTTGTTATTGACTGCTACGTAATAAACCGTGACAAATTTAAATTCTCGATACAATAACAACCAGGATGACTGTCTCAGTCACTTCAAGCTGCTATATAACAAGTATCATAGCCTGAGAGGCTTAAGCATTTGTCTCTTACAATTCTGAGACTGAGAAGTCCAAGACCAGGTAGTTGTTAGATTTGGTTCTTTGGTTCCTGGCTTGTAGATGGCAGCCTTATTACTGTGTATTTACATGGCCTTTCCTTGGTGTGCACATGCAGAGGGATCTCTTTCTTTTCTTCTTCTTATGAGGGCACAGATCTCATTATGAGGGCCCCACCCTCATGACTTCATCTAAACCTGATCACTCTCAAGGGTTCCATCTCCAAGTGTCACAATTGGGGCTTAAGGCTTCAACATATAAATTTAGGGGGAGGACACAAATATTGAATTCATGACAGTGACCAGCACTATCAGTATGCTAAGGCTGCCACAACAAATATCAGAAGCTACATGACTTAAATAACAGAAATGTATTTTCCCACAGTTATGGAAGCTGGAGGAGCAAGATCAAGGTGTCAACAAGATTGTTTTCTTCTGAACCTCCCTCTTTGGCTTGTAGCTCACCTTCTCCCTGTGTCCTCATATAGTTGCCCCATGGTCTGTGTATTGTTTGTCTATTAACCTCCTCTTCTTACAAGGACATTAGTCATTTACTTGTCTCTTTAAAGTCTTTAAACACAGTCACATTATGATGTACTAGGAGTTAGGAGTTTAAAATATTAATTTGGGGATAGGGAGCACAATTTATCCCATAACAATAACCATCCTGGTTTGCCTGAGACTGAAGAGATTCCTGGGATGTGGGACCTTTGGTGCTAAAACAAGGAAAGACCAAGGAAAGCCAGTATAAATTAGACACCCTAAGAATAATATTAATTTTGCACTAATTTGAAATTTGTGCAGAGCTCAGAGGAGGCAACTTATATCTACTCTACTCATTGTCAGCTGGAGCACCTCAAAGGCTAGAAGCTGGAATCACCCAAGGTTCACTTGCTCACATGTCTGGCAGTTGATGCTGAAAAGGCTCAAACTGCAGGGGTCTAGGACAGCTTGAGCTCCGCAGGCATCTCTATCTCTATGGGTCCCTCCATGTGGCCTCTCTAACATGGTAGGCAGATTTCTTAAAGGATGGTTCTGGGATCCCAAGGCAGGTGTCCCAAGAAAACAAGAACATGGCAGAAAATGTATTGCCTCTCATGAACTGCAGAGACTCACGTAACATCATTTCTCCCACATTCTATGTATCAAAGCCATCATGCAGCCTGTCCAGGTTCAAGGGGAGTAGACACAGACAAAATCACTTGATATAGGTTGACAAGAATATGTGGGCCCACAAATATTGCTGCCATTTTTTAAAGTTTTAATTGCAGCAAAATACACATGACATAAAATTTCCCATTTTAACCATTTTTAAGTATGTAGTTCAGTAGGGTTAGGTATATTCACATTGCGTGTAATCGATCTTCATAGCTCTTTTTAATCTTGCAAAACTGAAACTGCACTCATTAAATACCAATTCCCCATTCCTTCCCCCCTGACCCTCTGATAATCACATCAATCTGTTTTCTGACTCTATGCATCTAACTACTTTAGGTACTTATATCAGTGGAATCATATAGTACTTGTCTTTTTTTGTGACTTGCTTATTTCACTTACCATAATGTCCTCAAGGTTCACTCATGATGTCTCACATGTCAGAAATTCTTTCCTTTTTAAGGCTAAATAATATTCCATTAAATGGATAGACCACATGCCACATCCATTTTTGATACAAACTATCACAATAGAGGAGAACAGAGACCAATGCAACCCACAATGGGGTAAGTATTATGACCAGAACGTAACAGAATCTTATGATGGCACAGAAGAGAGGGAAGGCCTTCCTAGATGAAAGTGATCTATTCTAGATAGGTAGGCATTATGAACTATGCCTTTCAGGCAGGACAAATTGGAAGCACACAGGCCTTGAGGGGCATAAGCACACCAGCTATTTGGAAGAACTGCTGAGGAGGGCAGGGCAAGGCAAGGCTACCTGGTTCAGATTGTGCACTGCTGGGCAGGGCAAGGCAAGGCAAAGCTACCTGAGTCAGGTTGTGCACTACTAAGCTCAAAGTGATACTGCTCACAGAGATGACAATAGTGCCCTCTCACCTGTTGAATGGGCCTTTGGCTGGTGTTTCTGCCCTAGCAGCAATGATGGCTGGCTCAATGCGAACTCTGTGATTTACTTCATGTAGACACATTCCAACATGACCCCTTCTTAGGCCTAACCCACGTGCCTCTTGCCTTCCCTTAGGAATTTCCCCATTGATGAGGTGGCCTCGGCTGCTGAGGCACCCACATGGAGCATATGTGTGTACAACTAACTCATAAGTGCAGGGAGTCGCTGCCTCATGGGATGGACTTTTGACCCACGGGAGAGAAGAGTTGGCAGATTCTTTCCCATTCCTTGCCTGGGACAGACTGTCTTGAGATGTAGCCCGTACATGGCTTCTTTGATATTCAGGAGCAGCAGGCTCAATACCATGCCTTCCATTGGTTTGTCATCCTTTCCTGCCTCACTTCCTTTGTCCCTCACTCCAACTTCCTGAGAGTACACATCCTAATACATGGTATAATAGTGAGCTTCGCTACAGACTCTATTTTCTGGGGGGAATCTGTGGCTAAGGCAGACACATGCAGGTTTGCTCTTAAGAAAGATCACTCTGACTTCAGTGTAGGTGATTGATTATGCAAAAGACAAGTATGAAACTTGGGAGAGACACATGGAGAGGTTGTTTTAGTGGTCAAGATAAGAAATGATAACACTGGAAATGAAGGGATCTGATAGAGGAAATTAAGGAGTGGATAGACTCATATGACTGAGAAGCACAGCTGACAAGAACAACTAACGTGGATGTAGCAGTAGAGAAAAATCAAAGCTGACTTCTAGGTTTATGGCTTGGGCAACTAGCCAATGATGATGCTTTTTATCAAGATGGAGAACACTGGCCACACATGGTGACTCGCTCCTGTAATCCTAGCACTCTGGGAGGCCAAGGAGGAGGGGATTTCTTGAGCTCAGGAGTTCAAGACCAGTCTGAACAAGAGCGAGACCCTGTCTCTCCTGAAAATAGAAAAATTAGCTGGGCATTGTGGCAGGCACTTATTGTCCCAGCTACTTGGGTGGCTGAGGCAGGAGGATTGCTTGAGCCTAGGGAATTTGAGGTTGCAGTGAGCTATGATGACACCAGGAACTCTAGCTGGTGTGACAGAGTGAGACTCTGTCTTTAAAAAATAACAGCAACAACAACAACAAAAAAAAAAACAGACAGAAAAGTGAAAGAAAAGAAAAGAAAATGAGAGGGAGACGGAGGGAAAGGAAGGGAAGGGGAAAGAATAAAGATAGAGAACACTAGAAAAGGAGTTTTGGAATCCTTTGTTTACTAAAGATTTTCGAAGCATCTACTACGTGCTAATGGAATGGTCCATTAATATACTACAGTGGCTTAAGGATTATTATGAGCAGAAGACATTTTAGAATCAACAGCTGTAGGAAGAGGCTTTTTCTAAACTTCCCTTATCTTTCTAAAAGCAGAGTCTCCCCAAAGAATTCAACAGTTATAAATCCCCTCTCCCAGAGTTTTATAATCAGGAACGACTGACTCTTATCAACAAAGAGAAAAGGTCAGCTCAAGTCAGGATAAGAAATTGCCTACAGTTTGATGAAAGTATTTCAAATTGTTTATAAAACCAGCACATTGTACCCAATAATTGCATTAATGTACACAGCTATGATTTAATTAAAGAAAAAGAAATTGCCTAAACAGACATTGTCATGAAACTGTCACATCTCCCATCTTCTCTTAAGGGCCCATTTATTTTTCTGAAAAGTCACTGGCTCTCCCAGAAGTGCCCCTTTGCCCTTCCTCATCCTCTATTAAGATGGTATATAAGCCCCAAATTCTAATGCTTCCTTGATTACTTTTTTTGTAAACTCCCCTGTCTATGTATGTAATTAAATCTGTTTTTTCCTCTTGTTAATCTGTTTTTGTCAGTGTAATTTGTAGGCCCCCAGTAACTGAACATAAGAGGGTAGAGAAAGTTTTTCTCCCCTGACATTAGTTAGCATGTTAGGTGCCCTGCCTACAAAGCTGAGAGGCCTGGTCCCTATCACAAAAGGCTCAGCAATGGCAATACCATATACAAGGAGCCCTGAAAATACCATGTCTGGGGATGGGAGAAGAAGCATAGAAGAGAATCCTGGAGAAGCTTAAGTAGAATCATGAAAGATGAGAGAAAGTTAGCCAGAAACAGGAGCAGGACAAAAAGGAGATTCAGGTAGCAAATGCTTCCACTTCCTGACAAAGTCTTACTCAACTTTCACCTTTCAGGTTCTATATCCCTGGCTACTCTCTCTCTTCATCCCTGGCATCCCCAAGCCATAGTCCACTCCACTTCCATTGCTGCTCAGTTCCATGGTGCCTTGAGCTGGATGTGGCCTCAGCCTCCTCCTTTTTCCCTAAGCTGTGAAATCCTGAAGACTTGGACTCCCTCTTTCAAATTAGAGGTCAACCCAAGGCCTTTGCTGAGCAATTGGCTAAATTGAATGCTTTTGAAATATAGCAAAGCTTGAAACCAAATAGACCAGATAACATTCACATATTCCAGGGAAGAAAACCCGTCTCTACAGTCAGGTGAGAAGAGGTGGTGAGGACTCGTCAAAGACTATCTATGTCTCACAACAGTCCTGACTCAGGGACATGGGAGATGACCCCATTTGAGTCCAACCACTCTTTAGCTTTTGTGCCATAGAATCAGCACTGACTATAGGGCTCAGGCTAGTGATGTAGGCAATTGCCCACATAGAGCCTCCAGACGAAGACCACCAACTTTTTTCCTTAGAATAAGAAATGGCACTCATTGAGAGCCTGGTATGTTCTGCCAGTGCAGACCCAGGCTGGCTCTGAACCAATGGCTGGTGGGGGAGGTGAAAGTTTCTGCATCTCCTTTTCTATTGTTACACCCTCTTGCACATATGGCATTTGTTTTTTACAGGTTTATTTCCACCCCCCCCTTTTTAAAAAATTGAATCATAGCTGTGTACATTAGTGCAATCATGGGATACAGTGTACCGGCTTCATATACAATCTGAAATATTTTCATCCAACGGTTCGACATAAGCTTCATGGGATTTTCTCATTTATTGTGTGAAAACATTTGTGTTCTGCATTTAGTAGGTTTCACCTGACCCTTCTAAGATGCACCATAAGTGTGATCCCACCCTTTACCCTCTCTCCCCACACTCTCCCCACCTTTTCCCTC
>CAUYRH010152755.1:0-19217 GCA_963574655.1 Perodicticus potto
GATTTCTGGAATTGCTTGTTTTGTAAAATCATTGTGGTCTATGAGTTTATGACAGTTTGAACTTTGTTATTTAATTTAATTCATTGCTTAATTACTGTTTTCCTATGAATGATTATACTGTGGTTAATATGTTAGCACAGCAGTATTCCCAGATAGTTTTTTGTTTGTTGGGAAGTTGGGCTTTGGGGGGGCAGATTTAATACTTTGCATGAAATATCTTATTTTATAACAGTGAAATTGCTTTCTCTTTTGTCTTGTGATTTTTTTTGAGGTGAAATTTAAGTTTTTGTGCAAGTAGTACTATTATACCTATCTTGAGTGTCTTGCTTGTACTGTATCACATCATACCTTTGTTTAATTCTTGATAAACTGTTCACTTGTTAAAAAAAAAAAATGACTCCAGAAACACCACAGGTTATCGGAAATGGATTCAGATCCTCTTCTCCAGAAAAATTCAAAACAAAGATGGGGAAAAATCATCATCATCTCTTAATTTAAGATTTTTGTTTGTTTGTTTTTTGCAGTTTTTGGCCAGGGCCAGGTTTGAACCCGCCACTTCCAGTATATGGGGGTGGCTCCCTATTCCTTTGAGCCACAGGCACCCCCCTTAAGATTTGATTATATCAGACCAGGATTCAATCAAAAAGAAAAGCATATTAAAGTGATTTTCCTAAAATCTTTTCCAATCTTAGACCTTTTCTGCTTGAATTAAATGTGTTGCTGAGTTCTAATAATACTTATATGGAAGATTTTTATTTGTTTCTTCTTATTAACAGTAAAATATATATCATTTGATCTCAAAATACAAAGAAAGCAATAACCTAAAATCGTAAACTTCAACTGCCTTAAAAAATATGCAGATTGAAATAATCCAAGAGAACGCGGCTTAATTAAATCTGAAATTAATGCTGCTATAAAAGCTAATATTGACTTTTGAGAAACGTTAAGAACAAAAATTATGCATTTGATAGGAAATTTTTATTCACATCTATTAAATATTTTAATTACTTTTGCTAATCTGGAGATGTTCCCAACAATTGGGAAATCATGAAGCAAGTTTAACAGAACTACTCTTCCAGAAAAGAATTACCAGTCATCAAAACCTCTGAAAGATTAGAACTGTAACTCTGAAAACTTTTTTGCCTTGCTCCACCTTATTTTTTCTTGATATAGTAAATGCCCCAGGGCTCTGAACAAGCTTCAGAGAAACAGCCAGTAGAGTGGGTTTCTGAAAAAGAAATTATCCAATTATGGATTAGCAAAACTGTAACAGAGATTAGGCAGTGACAGAGAAAAGGAACACCCTGAAAGCGTGTATATAAGCAGCCAAAGGCAGCCTTGCGTACAGCTGCCGTCCTCGCCGCTCCTGCTCCGGACAAGCACAGCCTTGGCAGGAAATCATGTCTTGCTCTTCCCGATTCCTCTCCTCCAGGGCTGGAGGCGGCAGCTCGGTCAGGGCGTCCGCTGGTGGCAGCAGCTTCAGCGGTGGCAGCAAATGTGGTCTGGGGGGCGGCTCTACCCGGGGCTTCCGAGGAGGAACCAGCAGCTGCGGCCTGAGTGGGGGATCTAGCGGTGGCTTTGGGGGCATCTTTGGAGGGGGCTTTGGTAGCTGCTCGGTGGGGGCAGGTTTTGGAGGAAACTCAGGCTGTGGCGCGAGCTCTGCGTTTGGCTCTGGATTCGGTGGGAGTTCAGGGTTCGGCAGTGGTGCTGGCGGGGGCTTCTACAGCTACGGTGCCGCAGTGGGAGGGGGTGTTGGCGATGGGGGCCTTTTCTCCGGAAGTGAAAAACAAACCATGCAGAACCTCAATGACCGCCTGGCCAATTACCTAGACAAGGTCAGAGCCTTGGAGGAGGCCAACTCTGATCTAGAGAACAAAATCAAGGCGTGGTATGACAAATTTGGGCCGGGGTCCAGAGACGGTGTATCCGGAAAAGATTACAGCAAATATTATGCAGTAATTGAAGATCTCAGGAACCAGGTGAGACGCTATCCATGGCTTTATCTTACTTCTGTGTCTTTCACTTTTATTCAGATTATGTTCTATAATGAAAATTTTAACCCCTCAAATTATTTGAAAACAAATTCATTTGTTGAAAGAAGGGACCTAGTGTGCCTCAATTGTGACAGTATTTTACATGATATCCAAGGACATTAATTGGCTATTTACACCTCAGTTTGAGTATTCCTATATAAGAGTAAAACTTACACAATGCCAGACAGCTAATTAACATTGTATATAAGAATAGCGTCAATGAGTCAACATTAGTTTAATCTAATTCTGCGACTAATTCTAACAAGCTGACATATTTTAGTGTCTGCTAGATTTAAATAGTTCTTAGGATTATTTTTCTTCCTAGACAATTTGGTACAAATTTTGTATAAGAATATAGTGGAGGCCGGGCATGGTGGCTCATGCCTGTAATCCCAGCACTTTGGGAGGCTAAGGCGGGAGGATCACTTGAGGCCAGGAGTTCTAAACCAGCCTGGCAACATAGCAAGACCGTGTCTCTACAAAATATAAAAAAAATTATCCAGGCATAGTGGCAGGTATCTATCTGTAGTCCCAGCTCCTTGGGAGTCGGAGGTGGAAGGATCACCTGAGCCCAAGTGTTCACGGTTGCAGTGAGCTATCATCGTGCCACTGTACTCTAGTCTGGGTGACAGAGTGAGATCCTGTCTCTAACAACAACAACAAAAAAGAATGTAACGTAACCTAAAAATGCTTTTAGCCACTAGTGTAAGGGAAATATATTTTAAAGACATTTTTGAAGTGAAATGCAATGTTCACACTATTTTCTAAAAGAGTTCATGAAATAACTGATTTTCCAAAGCAGAAGAAAAAGACAGAGGTCATACACTGTGTTCTGTTAAACAATGTCTATAGCTATTCTAATAAATGCGTAAACTACTGCCTTTTTGCAGAAAAATGCAACTCTAAATACACCAGTTCTAAATACACAGAGGTCATCAGTAAGTTTGCAAAGCAGTTCTCTTTTGAGAGCCGGTAACACAGGCAGGCAACACCTACCCTCACAAGTAGACGCACAGACACAAGGTTAAAATCACTCGTGGTTCATTCACTATTAATATCTTTTCTAGGTTGTCACTGCCACTACCGAAAATGCCGGGATCATTTTGCAGATTGACAATGCCAGATTGGCTGCCGATGACTTCAGACTGAAGTAAGAAACGTCCAGACTTGAAAACAGGCATTATAGGGGAAATAAAATTTGATCAATTTCCAAAAAAGCCCACCTTTTAGAGGATCATGACCTAAACTTACAAACATCCCAAGGGTAAACTTTAGAAACCATGACTCCCCCAAAAAGAAAGAGGCAAATCAAGTATGAGAATCTTATTATAAAAAATATTAGGCATGACTCAAATTAACATTAGACTCACATTTTTCTTTATGAGGGAAAATTTCCGCAGAGAAAACTCGGTAGGCTTCATTTATCAAAATGTCCAGAGGTGAAACCATTTGAAGCTCATGAGAATAAAAGATGCTTCTTGAATGTGGCCAGGCCAGCTCCCCTAATCCCCTCCTGCCACCCCGTCCAGGTATGAAAACGAGCTTCATCTCCGACAAAGTGTGGAGGCCGACATCAGCGGCCTGCGGAAAGTCCTGGACGACCTGACCATGACACGCTCCGACCTGGAGATGCAGGTTGAGAGTCTCACTGAGGAGCTGGCCTTCCTGAAGAAGAACCACGAGGGGGTAGGGACAGGCTCCGCGTAAATCAGAAGCGCTGGTTCACCGATTCGCCCCCTTTCCACTCTATGAAAATAAAATACACTTTATCTAAATGAATGTCCCAGATTGACCAGGTGGGCAAAAAGTAAGAATAAGCAAATTATATCTGAATTTGATTTTTTTTTTTCCTCCTCCACTATCCTACCTTCAAATTTTTGCTGTCTATGTAACATTTTAGGATCTCGCTGCTTTTCTGATATTTGCATCCCTGTGGTCTTTTCGCCTCCATGCTAGGAGATGAGGAGTTTGCGAGGAAGCTCTGGCGGGGACGTGACCGTGGAAATGAATGCTGCCCCAGGAACCGACCTGACCAAATTACTGAATGATATGAGAGCACAGTACGAGGAGCTGGCAGAGCAGAACCGCAGAGAGGCCGAGGAGCAGTTTAACAAGCAGGTGGATCATCTCTGCCCAACGCCCGAGCCTGCAGCCACGTGCGGGCTCTGCTGCCGCTTTCATCAGCCCACAACAACTGCATTTTATTTTCGTTTAGAGCGCATCACTGCAAGCACAGATCTCTACTGACGCCGGGGCAGCCAGTTCTGCCAGGAATGAAATAACAGAACTCAAACGTACTCTGCAAGCCCTGGAAATTGAGCTGCAGTCCCAACTGGCGATGGTACGTGCAAAGAGCTTTGCAAAATCTGCAGCAGAGGTTAAACAAATGCAGTTTTCTCTCTTTACCAGGATGTTTGCTAGGTGCATCATCAAAGCAGTGATCAGGAGAACCGGGATTGTGGTTTCTAGGAAGGATCAAACATAATGCACTCTATTTCCATAAAAAATTTACTTTTAAAAGGATTGCCAACAAAAATTAAAGAAGCCTAAAAAATAATTTAAAAAAAAATTAAAGAAGCCGTAATAAAGCAATATAGGTTGCAACTTGGCAAAGTGTACTTCTAATACTACATAAAATGGCATTGTTTAAAAATCATTCAATCTAGTCAACTAAACTGAAGGCTCAAGCCTGTAATCCTCCCACTCTGGGAGGCCTGCCAAGTGGGGGGATCGCTTGAGGTCAGGAGTTTGAGACCAGCCTGAGCAAAAGCCAAGACCCTGTCTGTACTAAAAACAGAAAAACTAGCCAGGAGTTGTGGTGGGCGCCTATAGTCCCAGGCTGAGGCAAGAGGATCACTTGAGCCCAAGAGTCTGAGGGTGCTGTGAGCTATGATGATGCTACCACACTCTACCCAGGGCACAGAGTGAGACTCTGTCTCAAAAACAAAGAAAGAAAAGGAAGGGAAAGGAAGGAAAGGGGAAGGGAGGGGAGAGAAGTGGAGGGAAGAGAAGGGAAGGAAAAGAAAGGGAAGAGAAAGGAAGGGAAGGAAAGAGAAGTTAGCTGCGGGTGGTGGCAGGTGCCTGTAGTCCCAGCTACTCAGGAGGTTGAGGCAGGAGAATCCCTTGAGCCCAGGAGTTGGAGGCTATAGTGGACACCACTGCACTCTACCCAGGGCAACTGAGTGAAACTCTTATCTAAAATAAATAAATAAATATCCAATCACTTATTTCCATCATGAATTTTTCATTTGCTTTTTCTCTTAGAAATGCTCCCTGGAAGGGACCCTGGCAGACACAGAGGCCGGCTACGTGGTTCAGCTGTCAGAGATCCAGGCGAAGATCAGCAGTCTGGAGGAGCAGCTCTGCCAGGTCCGGGGGGAGACCGAGTGCCAGCACTCGGAGTACGAGCAACTGCTGGACGTCAAGACGCGCCTGGAGAAGGAGATCGAGACCTACCGCTGCCTGCTGGATGAAGAAGGAAGGTGAGTGAAAATCACACACATGCTCAAATGCATCCCTTGGTGTTACTTTATAAAGCTAAGAAGGGACTCAGGGGTAGATGCACCTTTATAAAGTAACAAAGTAACAGACACAGTCCAGTGAACAGACATCCAGAGGGTCATCGTGGAGAATCCCTAGCCTGGAGGGTTTCTCCAACCTTTGCAAACGGCAAAGGAAAACATAATTCTTTTTATCTCCAGGGGTTCCTGTTTTGGAGGATTTGACTATAGGAAGTCAGGATCCAGAAACATGGACTCCAGTGACATAGGATCTGGTGACTCAAGGTCTGGAAGCTGCTCTGGTCAAGGAAGAGGTAGGTATCTGTAAAATGTTGATGATAATTCTATAATGTAATGCTTTGCTTGTTGTAGTAAAAGTGGATGCTATTGTTTATATAATGTTACCTAGACGGAACATACTGCATGAATGCAATTAAATTTCTCTTACTCGGTGTTTCTGTGCTAGTTTCCAGACTGACATTGTGATTTCATGATTTTCAGATCCAAGCAAAACTAGAGTGACTAAGACCATCGTAGAAGAGTTGGTGGATGGGAAAGTTGTCTCGTCACAAGTCAGCAATATTTCTGAGGTGAAAGTTAAGTAAGCTATTTCCAGATCAACAAGTGTGTCCTTCAAAGAAAAAAAAAAACTGAGAAGGACACAAGGGAAGAAATGGCATCAATCTAGTCATCTTTCTGGATAACTTCAGGGAAAAGCTTCAGTCCAGAAATAGATGACTAGACAATTTTTCTGCATCCTTTTATTTTCTTTCTTGAAAAAATTATAATGACAGCTTTGCTCTAATTGTTTCTATGCTTCAATAAACTTTCTTTTGCAAGTTAACTAAATTATTCCTAAGTTCTTTAAAGAAAGTATTATTTTACCTAGGAATGACGCTATCAGTTATGATCTGGCTGCATTATTAGATTATTAATATTGATTCATTATTTATATCAAACCTTTTGCATGCAATCAAAATTATTGCCATTTTCCAAGTGGGCATTTTTATACGATCTGAAGAGTCCTCAAGTAGGCAATTTTAATGACATCACACAAGAACTCAGTGACATAATTGATAGCCAAAGTTAGACTACACCATTCCTAAAACTATAGCCAGTAGCTTAGCCCCCAGAGAAGAATGAGATTATTTGAATAATCAGATTATAATTAATTAATGTCTAGTTTCTTTCTGTCCATCAATGAATTACATAGTTCATAAGATAAAAAAGAAACTTAAGGTATGTTTCCTATTTCGAAAAACCTTACATTTTAGCAGGAAAGGAAAGCTAAAACCGAACGAAGACAGCAAGCGTAAAAAGATGTGAATAGGAAAGATTTTGATTTCACAATATTCACCGTAAATGCCACAGGAACACGGCATAATTATAGGACATTTGGGAGCTGGGCCAGATCCACGCAATCAGTCTTGAGGAATATGATTGGATATGTGATATGGTACCAGATTTCTTAAAACCTTGAAAGCCTCAAGGAGAAAAGATGCTTGGGTAATTGTTCCCTTTGCCAAATCTAGCCACCCCTCTAGCCAAAAACTCGCTCAGCCAAACTGGTGTTTCTTTTCTGCACTCTCTACTGCTGAAGTCTCAACCCCATCAGTGGTCACTGCCTCATTCTTTCACTTCTGCAATATCCCTAACGCCACACGACTCTGTCTCGCCCTGTTTGGAGTGAGGAAGCCTGTTATGGTTGGGTTGGAGGTGGTATCGGTCCTGGGAAGAACCAGACACAGGATAACCCAGGCTGAAAAGGGCTCTCTCAATCAAGGAACTTAATATGATCCAATCGCAAATGAGAGAATCAGTGGCACAAGCCAGTCCTCAAGAAGAAAATAGGACAAGGGGGGCGGCGCCTGTGGCTCAGTGGGTAGGGCACCAGCCCCATATACCGAGGGTGGTAGGTTCAAACCCAGCCCCGGCCAAACTGCAACAAAAAAATAGCCGGGCGTTGTGGCGGGCGCCTGTAGTCCCAGCTACTCGGGAGGCTGAGGCAAGAGAATTGCCTAAGTCCAGGAGCTGGAGGTTGCTGTGAGCTGTGATGCTATGGCACTCCAGCAAGAGCGATAAAGTGAGACTCTGTCTCTAAAAAAAGAAAATATGACAAGGGATAAAAAGCCAAATTTAAATTAAGAAAAGGATAAACTAGAACATAATTCATGTAAATTGTACCTTCCGATATAAAACCAATAAGAGCTACATGGGACCAGCAAACCTTCATCATCAAAACAACCGAAAAAATATATTGTTTTTCCAAAATCTTGTGGGCACATTTAACAAAACATCAGATGAACCTTTGGGCACATTGTGACTTCTGCTCACATAGCTAACTCCAGAATAAAGTTAATAGCTAACCACGGAATAAACATGAAACCTCTTGAAGAAACTTGAAAAAAAAAGAGGAAATTCAAGGTGCCTAAGTCAAACACAGGTTTCCCATCAAATCATCACGGTAAAGAAAACCCTCCCCTGAAAAACTAAGCATATGAACCAGCAGGGCCAGCCTGGATTAACAGCCGGTGGAAACCTGCCAAGTGTGGCCTCCACGTCCCATGGCCACCAGGACCACGTCAGGGAAGCCACTCTCCGAGACTTTTCTCAGGTTTGGTCTCCTCCCTATGGATCCTGACCACCTATTTTTATGGCTAGTATTATCCACAAGTCAAGGCAAACTATGAAGCTGTGCTGGAAACATCTTCTGGTGAAATCTCTCTGTGGTTGTTAAGACTCTGTGTGTGCACTGATTGTTTACAGACACAGAGAAGGCAACAGCAGTGATTTTCAACCGGTGCGCTGTGTGGATCTTGGGTGCACTGGAGAAATGTAATTAATTAATTAAATTATCACTGCAAAAATGTAATTAAATAATTTTCAGAAGAAGTTCAAAGCACAGCAAGTATGTTCTTTATTTAACTCTTTTTTTTGCAGTTTTGGCTGGGGCCAGGCTTGAACCCGCCACCCTACTCCTTGAGCCACAGGCGCCACCCTTTAACTCTTTTCTTTTGATCAATAGAATTTAAGTGTGCCACAGAAATTTAACTATCCATTCAATCATGCCACGATATAAAAAAAGGTTGGAAAAACACTGGGCTTCAACACAGGTATCAAGGTACTAATGCACAATGGGATGGGCTGTTAAGGGCATGTTCAAGTTTTGAAACTGAAACTATTGAGCTATTTTGGATCGTAAAGTTTGTTTAAAGTGCTGAATAAAATGGTCAGGACAGAGTGTTCATCCATTATTACCAGTCTTAAAGTTGCTTTCAAACTACTCAAGAGAAATATGTTTAATTTGAAACTATCAAGTTCAGCCCTCCAGTCAACTTTCAAATGAGAGGAATGTGTTTTGTTCTTTGGCGAGTGGACTTACCCGTAAGAAGAAGGAGCCGGTGCCTGCGTGCACAGGGTTTTCACCCACGGACTTTTGATCCACAGATTCATAGGGTTGTTTTTGTCTTTCTGACGTCAAGGGACTATGGACAAAAACAGCGAGAAGGCTAAAATCGGCATCCATCCTCACAGAGATTAGAAACAAGAAACAAGATTTCCAGCAGGCAGAGCCGAGGAAACAGTTAAGACTTGAGGCTGTCAGGAAAGTGGTCTCAACTTGCTTAATGACTTCACAGAATTAGTGTTCAAACAAGAGGAGACAATGTAATGAATATAGATCACCCCAGATGTAGTTCAAGTAATATTATCCAATTAGCCTCCTCGAGTGGCAAAATATTGCGAGCAATAAATCAAGTTCTCAGATATGACACTTAGATAACTGATAATATCGACTGAGTCCTTTTAAAAACAGTTTACTCATGTGTAATATCAAGGTCAATATGAAATAATGAAATGGAAGCAAACATTGAGATGACACTTCAGCCCCCTTTTTGATTAACGTTAGCGCTTAAATTGCACGTAAAGGGGAAACCCAGGTTGCGCTAGACAGAGCTATCCCGTGTAAGAGACTTGACTCCTAGAGAGGGGGAGTGGGGAAGTGTTTGTTTAGCTGTGTGAAGCACAAGGAGTATGAAATCTCACAACAAAACGCTAACAGAACGTGCCCCGCCTGGTTGAGACTTGCTTCGTAGTGACACAGTAGAGCGGGGCAGTGTCCAAAGATCTACAGTAGGAAAACAAATGACAGGTGTAAAAGTCACATTGCCATAGCCATTTTTTCTAAAAAGGAAAAAGACAAGATTACGAAAAAGTATTATTATAATACCCTTGAAATATACACCCGTAAAATACAACGGAAAAAAAACTTAGATGGACTTCCACAGAAATATGTCGGGAAATCAGTGACAATGTTCAGGAGAATTTTGTTATCCTTCCCGAAAGGGATGCGGGGACCGGCGAGAAGTGGCAGAGCGGGGGAAACCTCAAGCTCGGTCCAGACACCCAGGCGGGCCGGTCGCTGGGAGAAACAGACACCAGGCGGGCTGGTCGCTGGGAGAAACAGACACCTTCTCCCAACCTCCCCGCCACAAAACTTATCCGAAGTTCTGGAAACTGCTTTTAAGAAACTGCAACAGTAGTAAGTTACAATATAGAATTGTAATACGGATGTTCTAAGAAATTCAGAGAACAGGGCTATGCAGTTTGAGAAGCTAATAAATAGTCATCACAACTATGGGGAGAGAAATTTTCTCAGGGACTTGCCCATTTCTCATAATTTGACAGCAACTAATACCTGTTAGATTCCTTAATGCTCGTGGACGCGGATATTTGATATATGTATAAGGGTATTTGTTGTAGTATTTTCTAAAAGGGTAAAAACGTAGAAACAACCTGAATGTCCATTAGTAAAGAAGCAATTAAATCGACTATGTGTATCCGAACAATGGGATAGATAGCCATAAAAAAGAATGCGGTAAATATTTTATATTAACCTGGTAATTTATCTACGCTATTTTGTTACATGAAAAAAGCAAAATGCAAAGTTAGTGCGTATAATGTTTGGGTAAATACTAAAAAGAGAGCGAGAAACCCATATGTATTTGTATGTGTTTGTACCGGCATAGAGTAACGTACCCACAGGAAGCTTAGCAGTAATTACCTGGCTGGCCTGGCGAGGAACTGGGCAGCAGAGGAGAAAGACTGCTCTCTTTTTCTTAATACGTCTGTCGATTGCTTGACCTGGTCTAGGAAGTCGTCATTGCCTTTGAATTCAAAAACTATTTAGAAAAAGGTGCAGCTATATGCGGTTCTACTTGTGACGTAAAAGTATTATAATCTATTAATAAGTATACATTAGTCTAAACAGATGTTTTTATAAGTGATGTCAAGCATAATAATCTTTTGAGCAAATGAAAGGAAGAAGAGGAAGAGAAAAATCAGGAGGATGAAAGGAATTCACGCACATATTATATACAGAAATACTTTGTGTCTATATGCTTTATTTCATTAAACCACAAACCCTATGATGCAGGTATTACTGTTCCTATTTTATAGATGAGGAAAATGGCAAGCAAGGGAAAGAATTAGAAGTTAAAGTCCAATCTTCCTAATTCTACAAAATGGAATTCCCTCCACCAATATAAGGGAAGTGCTCCAGTTTCATATCCTAAACCCACAAAGTATCCTAGTTCTGTATATAGTACTAGATAGATAGATGATAGATAGATATCCACGTTTTCAAAACTGTTTCTCTCTCACCAAAAGTAAACTGGCAGGCTGCAAAATTTTCAGAACAGTTTAATATCTAGGTAGACAGCAGAAATCTGTAGAACTTGGAGACCAGAAGGGCTAACACAGGTGACCCTTGGCCCGAGTTCAGGTGGAAAGCAAACTACCAAGTGCCCATGTGGCCATTAAAACTGAAACTGGATTTTGAGTCAAGGACAAAACAAAGGGAAGACCAGCTTTCTGAGTAGGGCAGGAATAAGGGTGGGGCATGAGATGAGAAATGAATATATCACTGAACTCTCAACTTTGTACGTGCAAAAAGTATATACGATGTGCAACCTAAGTAAGAGCTGTTCTAAAATTTTATAACAATCAAGTGGTAAGAAGAGGTTCTGTGAGGGATTGTATTTAAAAGTTGAGATATATGTATGTATAAATGTGTTTGTGTATGTACGTGTACACATATATATACACAGAGACGGAGAAATACAACCATAGTTTCCAAGCATCTTTTCTCATCCTTGAAAAACCTCTACTGCTACAATTCGTAACTGAGATGATTAATGCCCAGAATTCACTGAGCTAGTGGAAAGAGCTGTTCCAGAGCTATCACAACTTCTGTCAATCAATCCTAATGCCTTTCTCCTCAGAAACACATGCAGCTTTTAGCCTTACTCACTGTTGGCAGCTATCTGTAAATAAATTACTTAAAGTGATTTTTTATATGAGTTTGTCTAAGCCAAAGAAGCCAGATTTTTTAATCTCCATGACGGGTTTTATGAAAATGAGGGCTTTGTTGCACCATTTCAAGGTGAGGTAATTTTGCTTTTCCCACTGTATGCGCCATGCTCAAATTTTCCGTTAAGATCCAATATCTCATGGCAGTGCCTATAGCTCAGTGGGTAGGGTGCCAGCCACATATACCCATGCTGGCAGGTTTGAACCTGGCTGCAAAAAAATAAAAAATAAAAAATAGCTGGGCGTTGTGACGAGCGTCTGTAGTCTCAGCTACTTGGGAGGCTAAGACAAGACAATCACTTAAGCCCAAGAGTTTAAGGTTGCTGTGAGCTGTGACGCCATGGCACTCTACCAATGGTGACGTAGTGAGACTCTGTCTCAAATAATAATAATAATAATAATAATTTTTTGATCCAATATCCTTGTTTGGTGATTTCTATCACAGCCATAGCAATATAAAAGTCACAGAATTTTAAAGAGTTGGGCAGGGACTCTTATTTCAACCTCTCAACAAGACCAGAAATTCTTCCTGAATGGGTTATTCTAGGCCTTTCGTCTCTGGCTGAAGATGCTCGGAGCTTGGAAACTTCATGGTTTTGTAAGATAGGCTATTTGATTTAAGAACAGGTATACTGTTAGAAACATGTTCCTTATATTGAGCCAAATCTGCCTCCCCAAGTAACTTCCAGCTCTTTGATCTTGATTCAGGCCTTTGGAGCTACTTTTAAAACGGCCTTCGTGTCTTCTCTTTTCTCAACAAAAATCCTCATTTCTTTAGCTATGCCTCATCTAACTTTGTTTCCAAAGTCTTCATTATCTGAGCCACGTGTTTTGGATACTGGACATATTTGCAATTAAATATTCCCTCTAAAATATGCCACCCAGAATTCAATGCAAAGATGAAGCGCTGAGGGAAAGATGATCTCTGGGCCTGGAAGTCTTCTCACTTTGAATCTAATCATTGTAGCCACATCACACTCATAACTCTGTTGAGCTGGAACTTTTGCCAGGAAACTTTATCCTCATCTGATGATTGGATTTGTTGTGCTTTTTTAACTCGCAGAACTTAGTTGTTTTGTTCTAGCTCTTCTACAAAATCATCACTGAAGCTTGAAAAATCACTTAATATATTTTTAATTGTCTCATTCAACATATTAAATATATTTGTCATTAAAAAAAAAAAACAGCAACAAGCACCAACACCAGTGGCTTCACACTTGCCAATAACAGCAAATACCAGCTTAATATAGGTTTCCTAAATTTTTCATTTGAATATTTTATTCTAGGAAAAGTGTTGTGTCCGTTTTAACACAAGTTTTAATAGATTTTAGAATGACTAGAGTGAACAGAATGAAAAGAGTGTTCGAAGACATAGGAACAAACTCAGACTTTTCCTTACGGCAAAATGAAGCAAAGACTTTGCACAGAGAGAACATCAACTGACACTAAGTTTATTTACCAAAAAAATTGTCTTTCTGTGCATGACAGCTTCCGCTAATGATAGACAGATCATCACTCTGTGGGTTTATCTCACTCCCTCTGACAATACACATTATGAAGAAAAATGGAAATCACGGGAGTTTATTCCCATGATTGCAAAAGGAACTAGATGCTGCTGCTGCAGAAGTTTCCAAGAACCCGGAGAAACAAGTTTGCTGCTTAACGCTACATCGTATCAGCTCCTCCATTCCTCTTTAACTTTCTTGGGGGGTCCGACACTTACAGAAGAGGAAAAGTGAGATATCATACACCGTCTCACGATTCCAAATCAGGCTTTGAGATAATTCTAAACTTTTATTTTCTTACAATCCCCAAGATTCAAGAAAAAAAAAAAAACCCGAATACTCAAAGGAATCGGACTATTTTCTCTTCCTTAATTTCATTCTGAAATACTTCTAATATTTAGGGGTACATCACACAGAAACTAAAGATCCGCCACTTCCTGTGACTTCACCAGAAATCCCTAAAATTGGTTTCACTTCATCTGAAAATGGGAAGTATTTATCATGTAATTCCAAGGGAAAATAAATCGTTATCGGCACAGTCATGACAATGGTTGAAAATATGTGGGGGCAGAATTCCATAAGAGAAAATACAACTTTAATTGGGCTGATACCACGTAAATATTATGGACTTCATTTCTCCCATATGAGATAATAAATACCCGAAGACGTTTTCTGTGCCTTTTAATTAAGAAGACACTCTAGAGTTTAACGAATAATGAACTAAATAATAACTTAGTACTACAAATGTTATTCAAAATCCTTAGAGTGGTATCAGAGATGAAACACCCACTTATCAAGTACAAGAGGAGTAATCTGGTAATTGGTAATTTCCTTAACAGTTTCCTGAGGGCAGCGGGCTTTGCAGGACTAAAGCTCTTTCATTTATCAGGTAACATTCTGCCCCAAATTCAAGTCTATGGCAATTAGATACAGTTCACTGGAAAGGAAGAACCGTAGGGGGAAATTGTGACTTACGCAGTTCCTCAGATGGAGGTTTTTCTGCCAATTTGGGGGGTTACAAATTTGGGAGGAGGTGAGAGTGGGTTGTTGGGGGTAATGAGAAGAATGTGATGCAAAATCTAAATGACCACTTCACAGTTTACCCGGACAAAAAGTTCAAGCGCTGGGGTGGGTAAACGGTACACTTGAATATAAACTCAAAGAATGGTGTATGAAATTTGAGCCCAGGGCTAATGGTCAAAGAGAAAAATAGAACTTCAAGAAGTAATACCAAGTAACTGAAGAACTTAAAAACAAGGGAAGAAATTTTGCTACTGTTGGACAAAAGAACCATATGGGAAAAAAAAAAAAGACAAAACATTAAAAGATTGTCAACATCTTACACCTGTACTTTACTCAATTTAACCTTTTTTTTTTTTAAGACACAGTCTCACTCTGTCATCCCTAGTAGAATGCTATGGCATCATAGCTCACAGCAACCTCAAACTCTTGGGCTCAAGAGATCTTCTTGCCTCGGTTTTTCATTTTTAGTAAAGATGAGGTTTCACTCTTGCTCAGGGTAGTCTTGAACTCGTGAGCTCAAGGGATCCACCCATCCAGGTCTCCCAGAGTGCTAGGATTACAGGCATGAGCCACCACGCCCAGCTGCAATTTAACCATATCAAGGAAGGAATTTAACAAGCAATAGAATATGCCTCTTAGCTATATTTTTTTCTAATTTGCTTACTTTTATATAGCCCAGTTTATGCAAAGAATTCTACGAATGTTTCCAAAATTACTTACAGTTAATTTATTCCCCAAAAGCAGAGATAAATGCTATTTCATGTATTTGCCATTAAAAAACCACGTATGTATAAAATTTCTTTGGGAGACCTGAAATTGACATGGCTAAACACCACTTTTCCGAGGATCAGAATGTGAGTGTAACAAACACAACTTTTTATGTCCTGCCCTTTTAGATCTCAGATGCAACCACTACCAACACCAATGGCATGCTACAGACTGACTACGTCAAGCTGATCGCTACAGACATCAGACAAATGTATGACGTGGTTACCGTTAGGAGCACAGAAAACATAAACTATGGACAGGATCGCTATGTGAAGCCATGCTTGTTGTTATACTGGAATCACAATGATAGAAAGAGTATTTTTTCTTTTTGGAAACAGGTGAAATCCTAAAAACAAAAAAGTATTTTAGATAAAAACCTCATCGAAGCTCATTTATACGCATGCCACGCTGAGTCTATGTCCAAATGAAGACTCACCAGCTAATTGATGTTTCATATATGAGAATTTTTAACTAAGTGTTTCAGAGCTTCCTGAAAAGAGGTATCACGTGTTTCTGAGGATTCTTTAATTTTCCTCCCTACTGTTTGTCCATGTAGAAGGCCCTCAGCACACAGTATGCCAGCAAGCAAGAATTGCTGAGGGAGTTCTTTCCCAAAGCTTTCAGTGTCTTTTTTTTTGCAATTTTTTGCCGGGGCTGGGTTTGAACCCGCCACCTCCGGCATATAGGGCTGGCGCCCTACTCCTTTGAGCCACAGGCACCACCCTGGCTTTTAGTATCTTATATACAGTGCCATCATACCCACTAAAATGGGAAAATTTAATAGCAAATTAGATTAACAACAAACAGAAGATTAGCATTTCTGGAATGTTTCTTTAATAAAATGTTTGAAATCAAGCATAATAACACAAACCTGATGACCACTGAAAGCATTCAAAACTTTGTCCAGGTTTGAGGTTGAACTAACCCTGTAGCACAGAGTCAAGGATGACGCTGGCAGTCTGTGCCAAGTCCTGGATGACCCGACTTTGTCAGAGGCTGATCTGGAAATACAGATTGAAACTCCAGCAGAGAAGTTAGCTTATCTCAAGAAGAGCCAAGAAGATGTCCATGCCCATACACCAAAACATAACTTCTCTCTTCCTTACATAAATCCCATCTTCAATTTGAATCTGATGATGAGGTTGAAGAAACCTAATAAATGAAGTGACACCTCCTGCCATTTGGACTGAATTCCTTGAGAGTTGTTTCCACTTCAGAAAATTAAAGACCAGCCAGCTGTTGCAGCCTGTAACTTACATGTGGAATTGGACAACCACACCTGGAGCTGGGTGAGATCAGCTCCTCAACGACCGAGAACTCACGGTGAAGCCACCTCCAAGCAGAATCACCAAGAAACCTACCTGAGTCTGGACAACAAAGTAAGCCAAAAACAAAGCCAAGGTCAGGAAATGCAGGACCGCTTTGCTTCACTGACAAATGACGCTGTTTTTATTCCAGTGTTTCAAGCACACTGCCACCACAGCAGGTGGCTCCTGCTGATGTGTCTGCTTCCTCCAAGACTGAGACAGATGAACTAAGCCAGCTCTGTAGGCCCCGGAGACAGAACTACGGCCCCGTGATAGCCCTGGTATGTAAAAAAATCTCTCCTCAGGTGAAAAAACCACAACCCAATTATCCACACAGATAATTGAATGATGTCACATGAATTCTCAGTAGTATGTTTCTAAAATACCATATTCCCTCTTACGGTTTATTTTCTAAGATGTTTAAGAAAAGATCCAAGAAAAAAAAAGAAAGAAAGAAAAGATCCAAGATCTTGGTCTTTTTCAATTAGTAACTTGGACAGGAAATGTTTCATTTAATATACAAAAAAGAAAACATCTAGAGGTAAAATTATTAACTGTACCTATCAGGCCCTATTTTGCACTACAGCCACTGAATTAGCCAAGATACCACAAAAGTCAGCATGATATCACTGTTAGAGAAATGTGGGCTCAGCTTGTGTTCAGAATGAGATCACTGTTTCTAGCTCCAGGTAGGTGGTAAGGCAGGGTTCCTGTCTGAGAGCTTAAGAAGATTCATCTAGAAAAATACCTGTATAAAGGTCAGGTAGGATTTCAACATAAATCATAAACAAAAAGGGCACATACGCTCCTTTTTAATTAAGAAGATTTAATACTTTTGAACTTGAATAAGAATGTTTCACTTATAAAATCAGTTTCCACTTATACTTAAAAATCAGATCATTCATGATGAGCATTTATTAAGTGTCCATTGTTTCAGGACCAGTGAACAGGAAGCAGGACAGGGCAGCATCTTTATTTTCTGGGGAGTACATTTTAACCACGGAGAAGCTTGTATGAAACTAATCATGCTTTAGCAAGTTACTATCTTCTGCATGGACCTGGGAGACCTGGCCCTGGCTTTCAGGATGTTGTTAAAGTGTGTAATCTTAGATAAATCACTCTTCTATAAGTATCCCTCTCTAGACCTCATTTTATTTCTTTATCTATGAAGCAAGGGAGCTGGTGATTACTAAGGGACCTACCTCCTAGCTCTAAAATCTATGGCTCTATGCAACTAAATTTTGTTATTTAAAAAATTTTTTTCAAGGTGGCAGAATGAACTCCACAGGGAATTACAGTGAGATCTGATTCATCTTCATTCAAGTATCTTTCTTGAAACTTTTGTAATACATAACATCTACATGTCAGATTTGAAAGCAGAGTGTCTCAACCATGGCTCTATAGACATTTTGGGCTGGATAATTCTTTGGGGAGGCGCTGGCTGTCCTATGGATTGTAGGAATTTTAGTGGCAACATTTAGGCCTCCAT
Source organism: Perodicticus potto (assembly GCA_963574655.1). Lineage (NCBI taxonomy): Eukaryota > Metazoa > Chordata > Mammalia > Primates > Lorisidae > Perodicticus > Perodicticus potto. The sequence goes on from CAUYRH010152755.1 coordinate 17,995, forward strand.
CTAATTCATGCCAGGAGAAAACCCCCACCACCACACACACACACTTTTTTTATGACCAAAAAGTCTCCAGATGGAGGGGGTGAGGGCACAAGATCACCTGTTGAGAATTACTACTCTGTCTTAATAAAGCAGAATTTCCCCACATCACGAAAACAAACACTCAACGTGGATGCCGCCAGATACAAAAACAGCAGGGAGCTCAAGGTACTCTCCTGCCCACAAAATCCTGAAACCTCACCCCCTTATTGTGGAAATTTATCTCTATTTTACTAGAACAGAAGAGAAAAAACGTCTGTTCAATAGGACACTTTCTGATCTGAATCTACCTAAGTAAGTCTTTGTTTCATCTCTTCTCTTGGGCAAACTTCACCCTTGGGAAGCATCTCTCGTCCTGGAAGGCCAGCGTGACCAGGATAAAGGCCAACTGCCAGACTCAGCTTTCACCAAGGTGGGTTCACTTCAGCTGCCCTGCAGACCCAGCTCCTTCCCAGACAGCAAGAGGGAAAGCAGGAGTGTAGGCTACTTGTGGCTCCTGGAAGTCAGGACGTGACTGTAGGTTGAACTTGAACCCTTCCACCACCTGCTCCAAGAGCTTGGTGCAGAAGGGCAGTGGGTGGGACTAGAAGAAAGCATAGATATCTGTAGCTCTTACATTTTTAACTAGATGCAACAATGTTATTTATACTACAAGGGCTGACCCAAACCCCCACAGCCCCTACCCGCAACTACAATTTTCTTTTTTTTTTTCCTTTTTTTTTAAATTTTTTTTATTTTTTTATTTTTTTTTATTTTTCAAATACATGTATTTTATTATTCTTCATTACATTATTTCCCCCACCCCACCCCTCAGTGGTAAACAGAATTGATTTACAGAAAAGAATACAGAAAACACTCAAGCTCCTGGTAGAGGGAGAGAATTCTAGTGGGGAAAGAGAAGCTCTCTCTGTTCCTCTCCCAGTCTTTCCCTGTCTCCTCCTTTAGGCCTTTAGCCTCAGGGTATCTATAGGTGTATGGGTTCCTTGGCCAGGAAACGAATAAATACAGTCCCTTCCACTGGGGGCAAGGTGAAAGAGTGTATCAATGAATGGATACAGTCCATTCATGGAATTGAGGCCTAGGAAATTCACAAAAAATTGACCTAGGCATAGGAAATGGGGGTTCCACATTTAGTCCTAAGTGTAAAGTGAAGGAGACACCAAGGCACAGGTGTCTCCTCAGCAGTT
>CAUYRH010152758.1:0-15185 GCA_963574655.1 Perodicticus potto
TGTAGAATGATTGATAAACTGGAGGACGTCTTTCCCCAATAAGGCTAGGGAGCACCCATTAGAACAGATTGTCCAGAATGATTATGAATGGACCGAAGCAGCTTGGGCCCCACCTCTAAGGTCTCCAATTAAAAAAGCTGCTAGGGAGAGAGAAAGAAGGAGGGAGGCTTTGGAGAAAGGAAGAGCAGAGAGAGGGAGGAGGGAGGGGGATGTTGGTCTCAGTGTGTGACACACCTTTTGGGGGCAAGACACAATTGTAAGAGGGACTTTACCTAACAACTGCAATCATTGTAACCTGGTTTCTTATACCCTCAATTAATCTCCAACAATAAAAATAAATAAATAAATAAAAATAAAAACTAAATAAGTAAATTTTAATATACTATGAATCACAGTGCAGTTGAATACAGATATATTGCATGGAGGCTTATACAATGGTCAAGCAAAATTCTCAGTTGCCAGCAGGAATCTGGGTTTTCTTCTTCCTCAGTCACAAGTCATGTTGCCACAGCTGATGTAATTGTCCAAAATGGTGGTTGACCTTTTTGGAAATCCTAAAGTTTTGAACAAAGTATAGTCTTCCCATGATTTACCCAGTATTTGCATTCCTGGAAAATTCAGCATAGGTTAAAATCATGCAAAAAGTGCTGAGTTTGTTTGTAAAACAGTTAGGTTCCAAACTCAGATCATCATAAACAAGTCTGTTGCCTACTGAGTAGCTGGTTGAACTTCACAAAGTCCTGCAGAACATGAAACGTTTTCCATCAGGCAGGACTGTCCCAGCATTGCAGGACACCCACATCTCAGCCTCCGCCCACTAAATAGAAATAGTGCCCTCCTATCATCACATCCACAAAGCACCCTACTAAAGGTGTCCAATGTACAGCCCTCAGGCCACAAGCTGATTTTGTGAGGACTGCTTTGTTTATCTGTGGTGTCCGATATCAAAAAAAAAAAAATGTGCACAGAATATTTTGCTAATCAGCTTTCATTAGTGTTTGTGTATTTAATATGTGTCTCAAGACAAGTCTTCTTCCAATGTTCAACAGAAAAGAAAAAATGTTGGATACCCCTGCCAGATATCATTCAAAGTATTCCTTAGAGAGCAGTATCCCTTCCATGGGGACATTGGCCTAGTAAGATGGACCCCAGGGTGTGCAGGTGCCCTAAGCCTGGGGTACCTGAGGAACTCGGGGTGACAAGACTGAATAACATGGGGCTTGAAGAAGACAGAGATCATTACAAGCAAACAAGACTTGATGGAGGCCAATTTTCTAGACAGAAAGAAGGGAAGCAAAAGGGGTGCTAAGTAGAAGGGACAGCATAAACAAAGCATGGAGGTGAATGACAATCATACAGCATGTGAGGAAACAGAGGGGTGGAGAACAAAGGGCTGGGTGGGAAGAGGCTGGAGAAATGTGGAGCCAGACCACCACCACCCCCACCAGCTCCCCACTCCACAGGAAGCCTTTCATACCTAGCACAGTGGGCCACTTGGACTGTCCAGGGCACTATCTGCTTGAGTTCACAGGTCAAGTTCAGTGAATGCTATACAAACAGTGATAAAGCCTCCCTCAAAACAGGTAAAGATGTCACCAGCCCCTTCCTGGAGCAGCTGAGCTCCAGGCTGCAGGGTTAACTGAGTGAACACCAGAGAGACTATCTCAGAGAAACTCACTGCCACTTTCAAAGGGATAATCACCCATTCTCAAGGAAGGTGCCAGGGCAACAGTGGGAGGTCCTCAGGCAAATATGGGTCTCCGTTCTCATTCTTTTGGGACCCTCTACAAGTGTGAACTTGACCTTCCATTTCGTCACCTGTAAAATGGGTTTAACACCCTGCAGAAATATTCTGAAGATTCTGTGATTAATACAAGTGACTCCTTACCATGAGAGAGGATACCCAAGAAGGGTGAGGTCTAGGAGAACAGGTCTTCTCAAGGTGACCACAAGGATACACTTGCAAGGTCCTCTCCATGGTGACTCAGCTCTTGGGAATTTGTAAACTTAACTTCCTGGAACTTGGAAATTTTCAAGTTCTGTGAAAAACTGTAGTTCTGCAGGGGCTAGAATAGCATCTCCTGCTTGATTCAAACTGGCCAATAAGAAGGGTACCTGTGGGGTGGAACTTTTTGACTGTAGATAAAAAGGGAAAGACCAAGCCAGTTGGGGAGTGTGGCCATTTGAAATTCTTCTAAGAATTTAAGAAACTCCCGGCTGGTGAATAAAGCCCTTCCTCTTATAAACGTGGTGTTTGGGTACCCTTTCTCTCCATTAGGCCTCATCTTCCTGCAACATTTTTGGTTCTCTGACCAGGAAGCAAGATCACCCTTGGAGAGAACATGCACCTGGTAGTTGCCGCCAATCTTCTGGACACCCACGTGGGGGCCCCTGATCGGCCTGGGTGACGTGAACCACTGAGCACGCCAGGGAGGCAATTTGGCATCCACACAGGGATGGGATGGAGAAAGGATCCCCTCGGTGGGTCTCAAGGAGTCAAACACCAGGAGGAACTGGCATGCAGGAATAGGTACCTACACAGGGGACGTCTAAAGCAAGGTATGATAGATCTGGGGATCCCACTACAATTTTAGCGGAAGAAGGAGCCTGATCAACTCCTTGGGCATTAGAGCACCAGCAGGTCTGTTGAGAGGCATGTAAGAGTGTGTGGATGTGGTGTGAATGACAGAACTCTGAGGGTAGAGTTGTACCTCCCTTCACAGAGTCTAAGGGAGTGTTGGTTTGCCTCCTATGGCTAGTGGGAGATCAGGGCTGCCCAGGTTAAGAAATAGGTTGGAATTGTATGCTTGGAGAATGACTGCGATGGGTAACAATAGGTGGGGTTTCACCCCCACCCCACCCCACCATTCACAGGGTGAAACGAATGGGTGAGTGTGCCCTTCTTCCCTGCTCCAACTTTTCCCCCTGGCTATTCTGAGAGAAACTGGAAGTTCTAGGTTTTCTGCTTTCTGTCTCTGGCTGCAGCCACATGGCCATGTGGGTCTTGGGGAAAAATGAAAAGACATTAGAAAGGATGCTGTTGTAATTTTGTTAACTGGAATTTTTTCAGTGAGTCTTTGGTCTCAGGAATTTGAGAATTGAGCCCATGGGCCACAGATCAGTGATAAAATGGGATTTTGTTGGACTGAGGGGCATGCAGAGGGAGTGGAGAGTACCAGAGCTATCGGCAGAGGGGCCATGCCTTGCAAGTGTTGCGGTTCAGGCAGTTTGGTGAGCTCTGGATGGCCCTTGAAAACCTGGGGGAGAGAGTGCAAATCTCGTGCTTGATGGGGCTGTATCCATATCAGCAATAGGTCTCCAAGATGAACAGCCTCTGGAAGTGGGGAGGAGGCCCAGGTTGGAGGTTTCCTGCATTAGTCCTTTGTCTAGGGGGTAAATAATTGGTCCTGAGAGATATTTTGGTCAAGACTTGGTAAATGGAAAAATCCCTTTACAAACTGCATGGGTTTATAGCAAATGAACGAATGCAGCCCCTCACCTTGGACAAGGTTATTAGGTCTTTGCTATGATTTTTGTCTGGGGAGGGGATTACTGTGTGTGCTCCTTAGTCAGGGTGGAGCCGTCCAAAAGGTTTTGGGCTGCTTTGTTCATGACTGTGCTGGGGCTCAGAGGAGATGGGAGTCTGATGTCTGAGCTCACCTGAGCCTGAAAAATGGGGATTCCCTGTCCAGCCCTGAAAGGGAAAATCCTGTATCAATGTTATATCTCATAAAATGTCTCTCATTTGTAAAATGTAATAATTTGGTTGTTTAAATTGTTGGGGAAACTGAGTCTTTGTCAAAGGATAAGATTATTGCCTTTTAAACCTTTTAATGATCAGTTTGGTCAAGTGAATGGGTGACTTCATGGTAAATTGGGATCCTGTTTTGTGGGAAGCAAGTTTTTGAGAGTTAGAGAAATTAGACAGAAAGGAGAATGGCATTGTGTAAAGAAAGAATCTTGTGTGATAAATTTTATCCTGAAACAGAATGGTTGTGTAAAAAAGTAAGAGACAGGGCAAAAGTTAAAGAAAGTTTAGAATGTTTGTAGATTGTCTGTGAAGGTTAAATGAAGCTCATAAAAGAGAATTTGTGAAAGAATTTACATGTGATCCAGTTGACTATGTATTTCCTTTAAAATCTTTTGGCATGTAATCTTATTTAAACCAATGTTTTAGGCCTTTGATATTTGAAAAACCTTCCAAAATCAAAACTCTAAATTTGGGGCTTGGCGCCCATAGCACAGTGGTTGCAGCACCGGCCACATGCACTGAGACTGGCATTTTCAAACTCATCCTGGGCCAACAACAACAACAAAAAAAAAACAAAAAACAAAAAACACAACTCTAAATTTGGTCTTCTTAAAATACTAAGACCACTAAAAGTCATAGAAAAACAAATTAAACTTATTTGATTTATTGAAAATATATAGGAAACATTGTCAAATATAAAATGATGATTAATTTTATATGGGTTATGGATATATATGTGTTCCAATGTTATAAAGCAATGGTCTGTCCTAACATATTTTGTTGGTAATAATTTTAATTCATCTAAAAAAGTAAGTATTTTTTATGTGACTGACTGAATCCGAAGTTTATCCTTAAAAAGAAAAAGAAATATTAAGAGAGACTGATAAATTCTCTTGAATTCAAATTCCTGATGCCATTGGAAATTGTATACCTTCAGACTAAAAGCAAATTTTTAGAACTTTCATTGGAAAGTTAATATATCTATGAATATTGCTAACCTAACTTCAAACAGAACAGAAATCAGTTATGCAGAACTGGGCTAGTTTATTATGACTTTTTGTTCAAAATATTGTTGATTCTTTCCATGTTCTGTGTTTCAGAACTCAAGAAAATAATTTTCTCTCTTTTGAGCTATTTTTAGCTTTTCAAGCAATGTATGTACTTATGAGCAGAATTTAAAACATGTATTTTTTCTCTCTCCTTGATTTCTCCAGAATTTAAAAGCCATTTGTAAGTATTCTTAATTTCTGACAATACAATTATTTGCATAAGTTCATTAAGAATCTGCTTTGTTCTACAGAATGTGATGAAGGCACTGGTTATTTTACCAAGGCTTTGGCTGGAATAGCACTTCCAGAGGTATCCAGATTGCATTAAGGAATTAAGGTTGACTTTATAAGGCCAATGAAAAAAACTGTTTGGAAAACTGGCCAGATACCCATCAGTAATATTTCCTGATCTGTGGTAAGTAACAAAGATTGCTTGCTGATGGGTCTGGGAATCAAAATGTGCTTGGGGACCTTAAGAGAAGAGGAATGTACCCAATGCATACAAGTATCTAATGGCACAGATGAAACCTGGGCTCATGAAAGGCTTTCAAAAAAGTCCAGCCTGAGATTCCTTATAAAAGGTTCCAGCAAAGCCAATTTTAAAGGAAAGAAGAGCCTAGATGACTAATAATTAATATTCTTAGTGCACTTTATGCAAATAATCAGACCCAGTATTCTGAAGGTACAGTTTATTTTGGCAACTAAGTTAGTTCTGCTATAATTTGTCTTTAGTAAAAAGAGAAATTGGAGAGAGAAAAATGATTCAAAGAGAAAAGAGGCTGTGGCCCACCTGTATTAAATCCCAGCCTTGACTGTAATGTCAACTCATAAAATGAGACATAACTGTTTTACTAAATTGATCTGTTAAATGGGACTAAGAGACTGGCCAAAGAGTATAGAATTATATACAGTAGTTATATTTGCTCTGAAGCCTTAAGACTCAATGAAGATTACCTGTTGGCTACACTGGAAAAATTTGTGCAGTATTAAATGTTATCCACTGTGTCTATATAGATACCTCAGGAAAAATTAAAACCTAAAATGAGAATTTCCCAGTAAATGATGTAACTGTAACACTGCATCCTACTGTGCCTAATCCATATACTCTGCTGAGTCTGCTGCCAGCAGAAGCCAAGTGGCCCACTTGCCTTGGCTTAAAAGATGCCTTTTTCAGTATAAGGTTGGCTCTAGGAAGCCAGAGGCTGTTTGCTTTCCAGTAGGAGAGACAAGACATGGAAACTGCGATCGAGTACACATGGACCAGGTTGCCACAGCGGTTCAAAACACCCACAATTTTTGGAGAAGCACTGACTCCCGTGACCTCCAGAAATTCCCAGGTGAGGAATTAGAATGTGTGCTGCTCCAATTAGTCAATAACCTCCTTTCAGGGCACCCTACCCAGGAGGGCTGTGCCCAAAGCTCGGACTGTCTTTTATGACATCTAGAGGTATGTGGCTATAAAGTGTCCAAATGAAAGACCCAGATTTGCCAGTGGCAAGTACGTTATCTAGGATTTACCATCCAGCAGGGGGAGAAGAATCTAGGCCTAGAATGGAGGCAGGTCATTGATCGCCCACCCCCATGAGCTGAGAGCAGGTTTGGAATTTTTAGGCGTGGTTGGCTTTTGTCATCTTTGGATCCCCAACTTTGTCATCTTGGCTAAGCCCTTGTATGAGGCAACTGAAGGAGAGGAAGGAGAGCCCTTAGAATGGAAGGAGAACAGGAACATGCCTTCTCCTGATAAAGATGTGGCTGATAAATGCACCTGCATTAGGGTTACCAGACTTGGCCAAGTATATCTCAGTATATCTCAGAGAAAGAAAGGATGTCTGTAGGTATGTTAACCCAGCTGGTTGAGTCCTGGCCAAGGTCTGTAGCTTACCTCTCTAAGCAGTTAGAAGGAATGGCAAAAAGGATGGCCACCGTGCTTATGGGCTCTAGCTGCTACTGCTCTCCTTAAGCAAGAAGCTCTTATGCTGACTGTAGGGCAGAATCTCAGAGTGAAAGTACCCCACTCTGTGGTCACTTTAATGAACACAAATGAACATTTTTTACTCTCTAATGCAAAAACACCCTGAACCCAGCCACGCTCCTTCCAGTCAGTGGAAGAGAGACTGAGCATGACTGTATGGAAGTTATAGATAGTGTGTATTCTAGCAGACATGACTTACATGACCAGCCTTGGACAGTTGTAAACTGGGACTTGTATGTAGACTAAAGCAGTTACATAATGGTACAAGGTGAGCAGTGGACTAAGTATGCAATGGTTACCTTAACAGAGACTGTAGAGGCTAAGCCCCTACCCCAAGGAACATTAGCTCAGAAGACTGAGTTTATTGCCTTGACTCGAGCCTTAGAACTAAGTCAAGGGAAAAATGTCATTGCTTTTCTGAATCTCCAAGTATGTGGGGCATTATACAAGGAGATGGGACTATTAAATTCTGGGGGAAAGGACATTAAATTTCAGCAGGAAATACTTCAGTTACTAGAGGCAATATGAAAACCCTGAAAGGTGGCAGTGATGCACTGTCATAGACATCAAGGAGATGCTTCCACCACCACTAAAGGGAACACTAAGGTTGGTACTGAGGCAGAAAGGGCTGCATCCAAACCATACCAGGTGTCGCGAGTGGCTCCCCTCATCCCATGGGTTCCGGAGTTCACCCCTATCTACTGCCGGGAGGAGAAGGAATGGTTGGCAGAAGAGGGGAGCCAGGAAGCAGAGGGAGGATGGATAAAGATGCCAGATGGAGGAGTAGCAGTCCCCCAGATTTTAGGAGCCACCGTGGTGACAGGAGTATTTGATGAAGTTGCTGGGCCGGTACCTCTACATCTCCACCTGGCAGCCCTGGTCAAATTGTCAGTCTACAGTGTGTCACCTGAAGCCAGTTCAATGCATGCCAAAGACTGACAGTACCCTCAAGAATCCAGATGTATTATGGAGCAACGCCCTTCGAGGACTTCCAGGTAGACTTTACTGAAATGCCCAGGTTTAGAGGAAACAAGTACTTGCTGGCGATGGTCTAACAGACTTGGAATAGATAAAAGCCTTTCCCACCGGAATAAAAAGGACCCCTAAAGTAGTAAAATTATTGCCCAGAGAAATCATGTCATGGTTTAGGTTGCCATTCTGGTTTATTTGACAATGGGCTAGTCTTCATAATGGAACTATTACAAATAATAAGGCTAAAGTTTTGAATAACTTATAGGCCTCAAAGCTTAGACAGGGTAAAGTACATGAACAGAACCATAAGCGCAGAAATTGGTAAACTCTTCCAGGAAGCAAAGATTAATTGGATATAAGCCTTGTCACTGGTTGTTCAAAGAGGCCTCTGTCAATCCTCTGCAATTTAGCAGGAACTCCTAAAAGAACTGGGAAAGACTGAATTGAATAAACAAACACCCAAGAAAGAGTAGCAAGCAAAATCTCCACTGGGATAATTAACCATGTTCTGTTTAGTCTTTTGTGTTTGTACATCCTTTCTCTCTGGAGGATCAAGTGGACCAAGTCTAGGTCTAGAATCAGAAACTGGTCCCCCTGAGACCAAGGTAGAAAGGACTTTTCACCATCATCCTGATCACACGCACAGCAGTATAGGTGGAAGGAATCCTCACCTGGAGTCATCACAGCTGGCTGGATAGGATTTCACTGCCCTTTGGGAAGTAAAGATAACTTTTAGGACAGTCAACATGCCCTGCTCCAGCCACATAGTGGTAGCTGGCTGGTCAACGCACGGCTGAAGCCTGAGGAAACTCCTCAAGGGACTTGTCTTACTTGGACTTTGGACTTTGGGAAAAGAGGGGGGAAAAAATGTCACAGGGAAAAGTAAAAACTTGTATGTATATTAGCCCACCACCATGGTACTGTTAAGGCCTGAGTAGAGAACCTAAGAAGAGTCACAGTCCCTAAGACCTCAGTGCTAAAAAGTAATATCACACCTGCAGAAACAAGCTGATATTGAGACCCCAAATTAAAATATATTGGCGTCTCAAAAGGGGGGAATGAGAGAGGATACCCAAGAAAGGTGAGGTCTAGGAGAACAGGTCTTCTCAAGGAGACCGCAAGGATACACCTGCGGGGTCCTCTCCATGGTGACTCAGCTCTTGGGAATTTGTAAGATTCCCGGCTGGTGAATAAAGCCCTTCCTCTTATAAACGTGGTGTTTGGGTGCTCTTTCTCTCCATTGGACCTTATCTTCCTGCAACAACATCCCTAAATGCTTGAACAAGCAGAAGCCAAATAACTTGCCGAATCCCCTGATCTCCTGGGTTAATCTGAACGATGCAGGGAAATGAATGACATCAGAATCTTCTCAACACAGACTTCCAAACAGTTCTCCAAACACAGTAATGAATATTTAATCATTCAGAGTCTGTTTTTGAGGAACCTATGGTCACCTGGAAGTGCCTCCAGAGATAATTCTGGAAGGCAATTAGGATGGATTCTTTAGAGGCATTGATGCTGCACTTGATGGTGGAGCCTGGGAAGGATTCCCAAATAGATTATTTGGTTCCTTTTGTGTAAATTATGATGTTAGGGTTTCTCTACAGCCCCAGAAACTCCAGATCACTGGGTTCTCCCAGAGGCCTTCTGGAACCACCTTTCTGTGTGATTAAGAGCTCATCTCATCCAAGATGGAAGCAAACTGCTCTTAAAAGTATGAAGATCTAAGGCATTTGGGGGCTATTTTCACCCCCACAGACACTCTGATACTGAAAAGTTTCCCAGTTAAAGAAGTGGAAAGTGGATGCTTAGAGAGAGACAATGACTTGCCCAAGGTCACAGTGAGCAAGTTGAGATTGGAAACCCAAACCCAGGATTATCACTTACACCTGAGGCCACATGTAAATTTGTATATGAAAGTCCTCCTGTCCCCAGAGCAGTGACCTAACTTAGTAATCACTCTTTTACAGTAAACACTATAAAATATTAATAAGGCCAGGCCCAGGGTTATCACTTACACCTGAGGCCACATGTAAATATGTATATTCATCAAGTGAATGTTCTAGGCTGTGCTGAAACACACCAGCCAAGCCACATGTAGCTTCTGAGCACCTGAAAGTCTGATTAGTTCAAAGTGAAACGTGTGCTTAGTGTGACATGCACACCAAATTCAAAAGACTTAGTCTGAACAAAAGAATGCAAAGTGGCTCCTTATTAATATTTTATAGTGATTACTCATCCAAATGGAAATGTTTTAGACATATCTGGTTAAATAAAACTATCAAAAATTAATTTCACTTTTTCTTTTTACTTTTTAATATGTGGCTATTGAAAAGTCTAAGAGCTTCCTTAATCATTGAGAACAGAGGACAGAAAAGACAAAAATCTGTGCCCTCCAGGGTTTACCCACTGGGGGAGGAAACAGGCAATAAATAAAGATAGGAAATATACATGGTAGGTAAGGAAATATACAAGGTAGTAAGTAGATAGAAAAATAAAGCAGGAAAGGGCCAAGGAGAACAGGAAAGAAGGGCTGTCATTTAACATATAGTGGCCAAAAAAGGCTTATTATTGGACGTCAAGAAAATGCAAATCAAAACCAAAAGGAGATACCATTTCATCCCCTCTAAGATTATGGCAATCAGAAAGTCAGATAACAAATATTGGAGAAGATGTGGAGAATTGGAACCCTCATACATTGCTGGGAAGAATTTAAAATGGTGCAGCTACTTTGGAAAATAGCTGGGCATTTCCACAAAAGGTTAAACACAAAGTTAACAGATGATCCAGCAATTCCCTCCCAGAAATAAAAACATAAATCCATCCAAAAACTTGTATATGAGCTGGGTACGGTGGCTCGCTCCTGTAATCCCAGCGCTCTGGGAGGCTGAGGCAGGAGGATCCCTTGAGCTCAGGAGTTCCAAACAAAGCCTGAGTGAAAGTGAGACCCCCATCTCTACTAAAAATAGAAAAACTAGCCAGGCGTTGTGGTGGGTGCCTGTAGTCCCAACTACTTGAGAGGCTGAGGCAGAAGGATCACTTGAGCCCAGGAGTTTGAGATTGCTGTGAGCTATGATGACACCACAGCACTTTAGCCTGGGGAAACAGATTTATACTCTGTCTCAAAAAAAAAAAAAAAAAAAGAGAGAGAGAGTGAGAACAAAAAGGCAAATAATATCTCGGTATTATTATGAAAATAGCGTTGACCTCTCACACCCTCAGAAAAGATCCCAGGGGCATCAGGAGACCCAAGACCACACTTCAAGAACTGCTGCTCTATAGCTTGGCATTGTGGCGGGTGTCTGTAAGTCCCAGCTACTCGGGAGGCTGAGGCAAGAGAATCGCCTAAGCCCAGGAGTTGAAGGTTGCTGTGAGCTGTGTGACGCCATGGCACTCTACCAAGGGTGATAAAGTGAGACTCTGTCTCTACAAAAAAAAAAAAAGAACTGCTGCTCTAGAAGCAATAGAGACTTTATGCAGAAGCCCATTCTCCAGAGGCTCCTCCACAAGGGCTTAAACTGTTTCGATGCCATTCCAGCAACAAGGGTCTGTTCAATAGCAAAATGGACGGCTGAAATAAGTGTCCAGTAGTCAAATACATGGTGCTCCAGACATGTGAAGTGCTATCCAAGTGCCCTTGCACAGATAGGGCATAAAAGTCTAGTAAGCGCCAATGGGCAGCAGGGCTTAGAAGTTTATGTGGTCTCAGGTTTCAGCTGCTGAGGAAGAATGCAGTGGCCTGATTCCAAATCGAAGGCTGTCCAAATATTGTTCCTCAAATAGTGTTTTCATCTGCCTTAGATTTAATCTTTCAAGAAGGAGTCTTATTGAAACAGCCAAAAGGACAAAGTTCCAGGCCTTCCTTGATGTCACACAGCTGGTCCAATGACTACTGGGGACCTGCATGCTAGTAAATGAGAGTACAGTGTATGGAATTCCATCTGAGACTTTGCTTGCATTGCCTCAGCCCTCCTCATAGCGAGGTGTAAGGAAGGAAACCCACCATCCTTATCTACCTGGAGCCCATTGCAGCAAAAGGAGCCCAGTTGTATATGCATTGGCTTAGGACATCTCATGATGACACTATGTTAATCCAGGAGAGGTGGGGGGCTGGACCACAGTGAAAGCAGAAGAACCATGAAGTGGTTAACAGACCAAACATGAGATGTGAGGATAAGAGGGGAATCTGGGATATCTCCAAGGAGGTTAAAGGGACCTGGAAGGGTGGGTAGGGCTGGCGGCAAGAGAAGCAGGCTTGTGGGAGAGATTGATCCTTCCTTTCTCAACAACGAAACGGTCACCATCAGCTTGGGGTTCCATTTGTGGCAATCTGAGAACCTCTCATAGCCAGAGTGGCCTCTAGGGAGGAGGCTCTAGAATAGGCCAGTTGGTGTCATTCAGAAAGGGAGTACACGGTTTTGCTTTATTTGCTGTGTAGTAAAGGGATAGTCACTTGGTATTCTAGCAGGAAACTCTTTTCCAAGTTTTCTACTTGATTCAATATATGAACAGGTCCAGGAAAGTGTATTCATTTATAGCATGCTGATTTTATTTATTTATTTATTTATTTATTTTTGAGACAGAGTCTCACTTTGTTGCCCTTAGTAGAGTGCTGTGGTGTCACAGCTCACAGCAACTTCAAACTCTTGGGCATAAGCGATTCTCTTGCCTCAGCCTCCCTGGTAGCTGGGACTACCAGTGCCCACTGCAACGCCCAGATATTTTCAGAGACGAGGTCTTGCTCTGGAACAGGCTAGTCTCAAACTCGTAAGCTCAGGCAATCCACCCGCCTCAGCCTCCCAGAGTGCTAGGATTACAGGCATGAACCACCTCGCCCGGCCAGCATGCTGATTTTAGATTGACTAAGACCCTATCCTAGACCCTGGAAATAGAGACCAAAAATGTGATCTCAGTCCTCTTTTTCTTAGTGTTTGAGAGGGAAAAAATCTCCCATCACAAAAAAGGAGCTAGTCCTAGGCTGTGTATTCTTTCATCCAGCAAATAATCATTAAAGACCTACTATATGCAAAATTTGGTAGATACAAGACAAGCTGTTCTGTGCTAGGACAGAGGTCAGGTTAAATAAGGAGCTGCAAGGCATGTGTCTGCAAGTGTGTACGTGTGTTCATGTGAGATTGAGGAAGACCTACTGATTTCTCACAGACTGTAAGTAGCAGCTTTGTAGGGGAAAGGCCAAGGTGATAATGCACTCTGGTGAAGACAAGACTTCAGGGAGAAATGAGATTTGAACTTGAAGACAAGACTTCAGGGCGAAATGAAGTTTGAGTAGCTTATAAGACAGAGAAGACCCCACAAGCCAAGATAGCAGGCAGGCCATGCTGGGAGGGGCCCTGAAGCTGAGGAAGATTAGAGGTGGCACAGAAAGGGACTCGAGTGGAGTATGGGGGAGGTGACTTACCCAGGCCCTGGCTGCTCTGCTGGCAGGCAGGTTTGCTCATTTCCTTTAGGAGATGTCTCCACCCAGGCTTCAGGCCCAGGGCTCTCCATCTCCACCATTAAGATTCACTTGGGGCAGGTGCAGTGGCTCATGCCTGTAATCCTAGCACTCTGCGAAGCTGAGGTAGGTGGATTGCTTGAGCTCACGAGTTCAAGACCAGCCTGAGCAAGAGCAAGAACCCCCGTCTCTAAAAATAGCTGGGAGTTGTGGTGAGCACCCATAGTCCCAGCTACTTAGGAGGCTGAGACAAGAGGGTCACTTAAGCCCAAGAGTTTGAGGTTGCTGTGAGCTATGACACCGTAGCACTCTACCAAGGATGACAAAGGAAGACTCTGTCTAAAAAAAAAAAAAAAAATCCACTTGGATTCCAAGTGTCAGATAAACAACTTGCAATCAGTGACATCACAAAGACTAGCAGTTGGGTAACATGAAAGGATTGTGGAAAGAAAGAAAGAAATTAATATTGTACTTACTGAAACCCTTTTCCTCCTGTCAAATTCACTCCTTGGGCACTTGGTAGCATTTACTCCCGTTTTCCTCCCAAATTTTAAAATAACCTTCATCATCTGAGTCAAAAACAAACAAAAAAAGCAAACATGTAAAGAACACCAGCAGTACCGCCCGGCTGCCTTTCCCTGTTATGTCATTTACAAAACTGCAATAGACTAGGGGTCCACCACTTTTTACAAAGGTAATCCCACATCTACATTGCCCCTGCCCTAGACAATGCGATCAGGTGATCAAGATGAGAGAGAGCCATTTCCCACCATTCTCACTCTGGTTAGAAAAAAAAAAGAGAGAGAAAGAGCCCGAGCCCAGATTTAAACCCAGTCATCAGCTGCGTGACCTCGGACAAGGCACCTTCTCTGAGACTATTTCTTCATCTGTGAAATGGGATAATAATGTTAATCTCTACAAATGTAGGAGGTGTTTGTGGAATAACCACATTCAGTAAATATAAAGCATCTAATACAATCCTGACACTAGACAGGTGATCAGTAACCTTCTCTCTTCTCCCTCTGTCCACCATCCCTACACACACACACACACACACACACACACACACATTATTTTCCTCAGGGACTATGCCAAACATTTGAGAGCGGCTAAAGCACAGGATGTGGAATCAGAGAATGAGGTTAGAGCTTTGCTTTGACACTTCTCTTGCCATCATGCAAGTCACTTTCTGAGCTCGGGGTTTCTCATCTGTAACACAGGAATCGTATACCTGGCCCCTCTCCACAGCACTGTTCAAGGGACAGAGCCTCAATGAGGGCAGTGACAATAGTGATCGGGAAGGATATTTTTCTTTCTCTTTTTTTTTTTTTATTAAATCATAACTGTGTACATTAATGCATTTATGGGATACAATGTATTGATTTGATATACAATGTGGAATGCTTACATCTAACTGATTAATATAACCATCACCTCCCTTACTTATTTGTCATGGAAAGACATTTATACTCTATTCTTAATAGTCTTGAAATGTACCATTGCAATTGTGCACATTACCTAAGGTCCCAACAAATAACCTTCCTCCTCTCCTCCCTTCTACTTTCTCTTTCCTCCTTCTTTCTGGATTATAATTATGTTTTACCATTTGTATGAATGTGTAGGTGATTATATATTGGTTTCATAGTAGTATTGAGTACATTGGATACTTTTTTTTCCATTCTTGAGATACTTTATTAAGAAGAATATGTTCCAGCCCCATCCAGGTAAACATAAAAGACGTCAAGTCTCCATCTTTTTTATGGCTGCATAGTATTCCATGGTGTACACATACCACAATTTGTCAATCCACTCATGAGTCAATGGGCACTTGGGCTGCTTCCATGACTTGGCAATTATGAATTGGGCTGCAATAAACATTCTGGTAGAAATGTCTTCATTGTAAAATAGTTTTTGATCATCTGGGTATATACCTAGTATAGGAATTGTAGGATCGAACAGTAGGTCTACTTTTAGTTCCTTGAATGT